>BRYE01000023.1:18195448-18197948 GCA_030159115.1 Actinidia arguta var. hypoleuca
GCTGGCTTTCGCCAACATGGAGTTCCAAATCGACCTTCAACGTTCACGTGGACATGGGCGAGAAGGAGCCCGAAGAGGTGCTGGTGAATCGGTTACGAAGAGAGGTGTTTAGGGCTGGCGTCATCCAGAAGGTTAAGCGTCGGAAGTTCTTGGAGAACATGAAGGATAAGAGGAAGAGAAAGTCCTAAGAAGCCGCTAAGCGCAATCGAAGAAGGTTAGGGCTATTACAAGCATTTGTGTTTTCGTGTTTCTTTCTTTTTTAGTGGCTATTGATTTTTATGATCTGGGTTTGCCTTATTTTAGTGAAATTATTTGAAATTTTCTTTGTTCATAGTTCCCACACTGGAGTGTTTTTAGCTATGATCTCTGTTAAGCGCAATCGCAGAAGGTTAGAGCTATATATATACTCATTTATTTTGTATATATGTGTGTGTGTTTCTTTGTTTTTTAGTGGCTATTTTTGTTATTTGATTGGGAGATTGCTTTTTATGATCAGGGTTTGCCTTATTTTGGTGAACTTATTTGAAATTTTCTGTGCGAATAGTACCCAAACTGGAGTGTTATTAGTTTTTACGTTCCCAAAATCTGAAATGAATAATTTGACTTGGCAAAGCTCCTATCTCCTCGCCTGACAAACAAAGAAAAACACCGATAGTGCTACTGGCCGCGGCAGTGGTCGCCAAACGGCACTCCAATACTTAAATCAGAGGAGGTTTGAGGGAATTTGAGAGGAAGAGAGAGCTGTGTGTCTGAATGATTGTGTACCCGTGACCGTGAGGGAAACCCAAGTTTCCGGTTTATACCTGTGCATGACCTTTACTTCATTTTCTCCTCCACTACCCATGCCATAATGGAGTGGCCGAGAGGTGGGGGAACTGTCCCATGTCCCGGAACTCCAGTGCACGAACTGACCAAACAGGCCATAAAATTTGAGTAAAAATATTAACATTTTAAATTTGATGAAGGTAGGATTTGGTGAAACTTTTGATTCTCTCTTGATTTGATACAAGTTTGATGAAAAGATTAATGGAGCTCTCGTTTAGGTATATAACACTTTGGAAGTTTCATACAATTCTGGATCGAATCCGGTGGACTATGGATTTGGCTAGCTTTATGCTGACGTCTCGAGGCTTAGAGGCTAGGTAGGAATGATAATCCTTGGTGGATGTCCTAGATTGGATATAGTAATAAACACTTAAGATTGGACAATGAACAATCGTCGACACATGTTTTACTTTTACTGTTCGACTTGTAATTCGAATACGTCTATGTGTTGCCTGGAGTTAGGTGGGAAGGTTGTTTGTTAGTTTTGGAATTTTTATTTGGCATTCCAAGTTCGTGGCATTTTATGCTAGGTATCTAAGAGAAGTTGGTGCAAATTCAAGGAGGACAACATGGTCGACATGGAGCTGAATTCGACTTGGAAAGATATTGTATTTTTTGTTTTGTAATCTAAGTTTAAATTTTGTAACCCTTTTATATTTAGGTAATATGAGTTTGAAAAATGTGTTAACGGTGCTAATGGGTCGCTTTAGTGCTCTGTTTACTATAATTAAAATTATTTTGTAAAAGTTACTTTTTAATTTATTAAATTTTGGAATCTTATCATATTTTAACTTAATATTTTATATCGCTTCTGAAAATCGTAGCGTGACAAGTTCAAATAGTTAAACTATTAACTACTATTATTTTTGGTCTAGTTAAAGTATATAAATTGTTTCAAATGTTCAATGTAAAAAACAACTCAATTTGCTAAAATCTCTTTAAACACCGGTTAAACTAGTGATACAATCGACCCGTGAAAACTAGTGTTAGTTGAACTGGTTAGTAATTTTTTTTAACTTTATTTTAAAATTTGAAGTACTTTCAGTCACTATTCAAAATAAATAAAAAATAAAAAATGTGGCCCACAGAGGTTGTGTTAAGGGCGCAAATACTAAGATCATTTATAATGCAAATGAAGCACAAATTTGCTTCTTTAGTTTTCAATGGAGGACATTTTTAAAGTGGATTTTCAAAACAAAAATCATCTCACCTCTCTGTGTGGATGAATCATGACTATACAAATATATACTTCTTCACTTCTATAATAAGGTGTATTGAGCAAAATTTACGTTGTTATAAATATCATTTATCCATAATTTTTCTTCTCAAATTTGTTCCAATGGTTTAGAGTCATGCACACTATTGAAAATAGAAGAGCCCAGACAAAATTTGTATTAACCAACTATGAATTTGAATTTTATAATATTTTTTTATTGTTTTATGTAAAAAGAAATAAACACTTGTCAACCTCTACCCATTATTTTTCTTCTCAAAATTCTTCAAATGGTTTAGAGTCGTGAACAATATTGAAATAAGCTAGACAGATAGATTTAGTTTCACTAATAAAACTGAAAAGCCCAAATAAAATTTGTATTAATCAACTATTAATTTGAATTTTATGAAGTTTTATTGTTTTTCTATGTAAAAAAGTAAGAAATTTGTTTTCAATAAATAT
>BRYE01000023.1:18295448-18297948 GCA_030159115.1 Actinidia arguta var. hypoleuca
ACTGTGTACATTCATGTGTCTTGCATCTGTGTTCTCGCGTTTGATTTTTGCTAGTCTGTTGTTATCTGTGTGTTGTTTTTCTGCCTTTGACTTGGCCGCCATTGTTGGAACTTTGTGTCTTTGCGACTCGTCAATGAAGCGGGTTCTGGTTGTCTTGTAGAACATGTGGCCTGAGGATTTTGTCCCACGGGCTCTTCTGTTGCCAATATGGTTTTCCAGGCGATATGAGGGTCTGGTGATTGTCCCTTAGCGGGAGGTAGGCTTGTTTGGGCAGAATCCGATGCTCTTAACGAACTCGTCTAAATATGTCTTCAAAGCTCGTCACAACTGGTTGGCTGAACTCATTCTAATCGACTTGCTTCTGTTTTATAGAACATGGAATTGAACCAAGCTCAGTTGTTGGTCCATGACGATATAGCCCATGGAGAAGTTTAGAGCTACCCATGACATCCCTACGGACATTACAATCGAGCGTCCTAGGCCAAAGATGTTCCCCGCGTATCGGAAGACAAATCGGATCGCATCCCGGTTCGTATTTGGCTGGTCCACCAGGTTGGGCTTCGATTCCTGATTACCCTGCTGCTGAAAGAAGTGATGGCGCGTTGCCGTCTCACTTTTATGCAGGTGTCCGTCAACTTCGTCGTTACTTGAAAGAAGTGATGGACAAATGCTCGCTCACTCTCGCTCTGATATATAGTCGATAGTTTTTTAGGGCGAGCACTGGCGTCCGAAAAATGAAAAATACTACAACATGGTGTCGTTTGGCTCGGCAAAAAGTTGAGTGCATGAAGTTGGGTGGTGCTATTTGAAGCCAAAACTCTCTCTCTCTCTCTCACCCCCAATCTCACTCAACACCCAACAAATAAATTTAAAAACTTCAAAATTGTCTTCGAACACCCACTATTGCCCTACAACTATTAAACTATCCCCATATTGTTCCCTCTTCGTCTAATTGATTATTGAGATTGATTCGCCAACACCGCCACCAACACCATAGCCATCACTTCGTCTAATTGATTATTGAGATTGACATGGTGGGCTTTAGCCCAAGGGCGGGGTTGCAGACATCTCCTTTGCCATTTTATTACCACTTGCCTTATCACTATTGTCAATACTACTATAATCACCATTGTCCTTACATTAGCGCCATCGCCACTATTATTATTGCTATCACCAAACTCTCAACACTCTTATTCAAATGTTTGAAAAAAGTAAAATAAAAAAATAGTAATTTTAAAATCAACTTATTATATATATTAACTATTTTTTTAAAGAATCCACTACTTATTTTTTTTATTAAATATTTTATAACTTAAAAAAAATAAAATATTTTTTTCCCGTTAAATTCTTAACTCAAACTCCAGCTCACGTGATTTATGTAATTTATCCATATTTTTATCAATAAAATCACATTATTTGGGGGGAAAGAGATTGTCAAGTGAACGAGAGAACGATAAGATATTTGCTGGTGCTTCGGAAAAAATCATCATCTTCTCTCTCTCTCTCTCTCTCTCTCTCTCTCTCTTAAATTCCCGCCTCAAGAACCCTCCAAAATTCCAGAGTTTTTAGGGTTTCTAACTCATGGTCACGAGCTTCTGAAACTCCTTCATTATACACCAAAACCATCTCTCTACACTTTGGTACTTAGTTTCACCAGAAACTAACAATACTGCACAGAATGGCTGCTTTCAGTGCACTGTCAACTTGCCCGTACATTTTCTCACGTCGACCAAACGCTAAATACTGTTACATTTCGTGCTCTCTCAAACCTCCCTCATCAACAGGTACGCAGTCCGATTTTATTGTTCATATAGAGTATTTTACCTTCTGTTTGCTTTCCGAGAAAGTGAAACGAGAAAAGAATTAAAGTCTTAAAGAAGCTACTAATACTTATACGTGTCAAGTTATGTTCTGCTCAAGTTACCATCTATTTACATTACAATGATTTATTTAATTATGGTAGGTGTAGTATTAATTGAAGATAACTTGAGAGAAATTAGACTGAGGTTATTTAGTCCAATTCGAAATAATTTGTTTTTGCTTATCAAATCAAGAACGCACAAAGTCCCAAAAATGTTGTTTTTACTCGAATTTGATGAAAATTTTAAAAGAATAAGGATTGGAGTTTTATTTATTTATAGTCGAATCTGTTTTTTGGTGAAATTTAAATGAAGAAAAGGTCGTAAAGATTGGAGACATCGTATCAGATCAAGCTTTTTACCAAAATTTCACTTAAATCCAATGAAAAAATTGAGTAAGGATTGGAGATGGTTTTACAATGAAGACCAGTGCATGCAACAACAAAGAAGAGTGATAGCGCACGGCAAATGGAAATTAAAGGGGGGTGGGAAAGACCTAAATTGATGCGAAACGTGGTAAAAGATATATGAATTTATAAAATATAACTAAATATATTGTATCGTTCTTTATAGAGCAGAATGGCAAACGAGAATTCATGTAGTAGACCCAAATTGATCGGAACACAAGGTTGAATTTGATT
>BRYE01000023.1:18380448-18382948 GCA_030159115.1 Actinidia arguta var. hypoleuca
TAATGCTCCCGGTGGAAGAGTTGCCTAATTCATCCAAACAACTTTTGGAGTGTGTGACAGAGACGTGCGTGTTACCTATCAATAATGCTTCCATTTATCGTTTTGGAAAATCACTGTGGGGCCATTTTCCATGCGTAATCATATCAGTACTCTCGCCTCCTAAGACAGAGAAAGAGCGCATTAAAGATGTTCACGGGTCGGATGAATTTGAGATCACCCGATATTCAAATTGAATTGGTCAAGTTGAAAAAATTTAGACCTAATTTCGATTCAATAGATGGTCAAGTTGGGTCGGTTCGGGTGGAATTTGATTGGCTTGATGTCGGTTTGGGTGAAAATTGTGAATTTTAGTGTAAAATTATCGGGTTAGTCGATTAAATGACTCAACACCCGAACTGAATGTGGTCAAGTTAATTAAAAGCCACCCATTATTTACCCGTCAAGTGATCGGGTGAGCTTCGGATCGATCGGGTCGGTCCGGTCGGACATAATTTTGAACACCCCAAGAGCCCATATATGAGGGTCACCTGAAATGCATGATATCATAAGATAACTTGGAGCATCACCGATAGCTTCTTAGTTTTTGCCTTCTTATGCTAGTCAAATTCTATTTTATTTTAGCTCTTTCTTGTGTATTTTTTTAATTGGAAATCGAATCACAGGATCTAATAAAAAAAAGTGTATAGATTAAATTAAAAAATAAATACTTTTTTTTTAAATTAAAAATACTTTTAAAAAAAAAAAATACTTTTTATGATAGAGTCTCTTGCAGTCAATAAGGATAAAAATCTAATTCAATTTGAATTAAATTCTTATTTTTTATAAATTATAATTTATAAGCTAAAGAATTATAATTACACTTTTGCCTTTGTCTCTCGAACTCCATGTTATTAAATGATCATTTATCTTTCTGCGTTAAGATTACACAGACTCGTCGATTAAAATAATTACCGACAATTATAATTAATCAAATTCTACAAAAAAAAATTGAGACCTTCCACTTAACTTATTTGATATGTCAGATATAAATTTCACCTATAATGTTAGATATAATCAAAACTTATAAGCTTCTCAATGGGGTATGATCAATCTCTAAAACTCAATAATTAATATTCACCATACACGTAATGCGACTGCCTAATTCACTAAGTTTGAATCCCACTTCATATGAATCAAAACGATCAACATTAAATGCACGTGTCTAAGAAGTACTAAATTAAGTCAAATTAAAAATTTTTAAGGATGAAATTAATAAAATTGAATCTTAAAGAACCAAAGGGATATAAAGTGTATAATTTTGAGATCATTAATTACTTATTTTACCCCAAAATAAAATAAAAATAAAATTAAGTGATAAGAAGGTGCATACTTTAGAGACGATTTACTTATTTTACCCAAAAATGATTAAAAATTTATAAAACTGTCAAATATCATGTGCTCTATAGATCGACTTGTTCTGCGTCAAACCCAATTTAAGAGATTCGTTGTGGCAAGTTAATAAGAAAATATCTTATATTTCCATTTTAGAAACATTGGAAAATGGACGACATTGTAATGATATGATTCGGTCTGCCTCAATTAGAGTACGAAAATATCTAAGATTTCCATTTTAGGAACCTAAAAAATGGACGAAAATACTATTTTTAGACACATGGAGTATCAGAGACCTCAGAATTTGGTGGGTTTGTGGGTGGAGTATTAGAGTCTCTCTGTATTTTCTCAAGGTATTTGCAAGTTGTACACAAAAGGGTTGTGGTTTTCCAACTTTAGTTGTGGGATCCCACTGAAATACTTTTCCTCTCTGAAAATGGATTGGTGACGTGGGTTTGCAACATAAAAATTGAAGATAAGATTGCAAGTTGGAGAGAGAGAGAGAGAGAGTGATGGGGTTTGGTGTTGTAGATATCAACAACATATTGTAAATAGGCCATTCTCTTCCTTATCTGCCTTCTATTTTGTATTTATTTACTTTAATATTTTTTGATAATTCGGTATACGATTCACTAGATCGATTAACTCGAAGACAAATCACACCGTCCAGTGAGTTTTAGGAAGACCAAAAAGTTGGACTAAAGAAAGAGATAAGCTTTTACTATCAATGGATCTGATTCAGATCAGATTCATAGAAATTCAAATCTTAATCCGAATTTAGTATATTTGTATATTTTAAGCCTATCCCGTTTTAAATAGATATCCAATTCAAAAATCTTGTACGTTTTTCTTTTTTTTTAAAAAAAAAAAAAATAACACAAAGAAGTAGTGATTCAAAATGTGGACAACATTCAGATATCTGAATCTGATTCGATAAATACGGATTAACCAGATCCGAATTATTTGAATTTTTGTTAATAGATTTGAATTTTTCGAACCGAATCCAGAGTTTATCCGAACAGGCCTATGATGGGTAGGTCTAATGATTTTGCAAATTGAGGTCTAGTTTGGAATAAAATGGTTTTGATTTATTATTATTATTTTTAAAATTTTCATATTATTTTAAACA
>BRYE01000023.1:18420448-18422948 GCA_030159115.1 Actinidia arguta var. hypoleuca
CTTGTTGATCAAATTAATGGTAAATGTCATGTACACATTGACAAGTGCCATGTGGATAGTGAAATAACTCAAATAGAGAAGACAGAAACCAACTTCAACCACCAATTAGTTTGGATAGAGCTAAGTAAAGAATGCTTTGATTGATTTTCCAATCAAAAGGACTCCATGAAATAGAATTGCGAAAGAGCAATAAACATAACCCAATGCAAATAAATAAAAATGCTACATTAACGAAAGTTATTGCTAAAAGGTCAAGGAAACCCACCAAAACAGTTCAACAAACTCCAAGCTAAGGAGGGTTCATAGACTGCATTGTGAGACTTAAGAGACATGAATCATAGGACCTATAAAACAAATTTAACGATGACATGTCAAATAATAAACAACTTTTACTGGATTTGGCCGATATAGCATTACTTTGATTTGCATTGGGTTATACATATTGCTCTCTTACAATTGTCAGGGGTCAATTTGATATAACCCTTCATAATGGTAAATTCACTCAAAATGGTAATCTTCCTTAACTCCATCAAAATCAATTCACAGTTAAAGTTGATCTTTCTCCTCCCTTTTGAGCTATTTCACTATCCACTCACAACTACTCATGTAGATGTGACATATTCATACAATCAAATTCACAAGTAAATCAGTAACTCCATCCTCTGTTTTGTGTGATCCTAATTTTGCCATCCTAAAATTGACAATTTACCATTTCTTTCCTTGGTTTGTTATTTTCCCCAACTTCTCTGAAGTAGACAAACTCACAAACCAATTTACTCGTTTCCTTAGTGCAAAATAGTCAAAGTGAGTTAATTGGATATACACAAAACAAAACACAAGATCTTGAACAGATCATGTGTTAACTACATTCTCTCAAGAAGGGCAATGCAGCAGTATGAAAATAGCCATAACAGTTATTGAAAAGGAACCACAATAATTAAATGAAATCTCCTTTCTCAAGGGGGAAATAAAACAATTGATAACATGCCATTCCAGTTGCTGCAAGTCTCCCAGTTAAAAGGAATAACATAAAATTGAATTACATGAATAATTAATTCACTCAAAAAGAAAATTATCGATTTTTTTCATGAAAATAGTTATTACCTGATCAAATTCCAACCCCTTCGCTTCTTTTTAATTCACGTGTAAATTCATCACAACGCAAGAAACTTTCTTTTAATCCTAACAATGCCTTTTCATTCATCACCTTGTTCTGTTATCTAACCTCCCCTATCCACACAATCATAGGTATCACCTTAAGGAATGAGGTATCATTGCCCCAATCATTAGAGAGGTACATGACCAACTAATAATGCACGGTAACATGGCCCATCTTTTTTCACCTCCCCACCCCACCCCTTTCTAGATGAACAAAGCTTGAGTTTATCCCTGGTATTATCCACCACATCAGACTGGGTCTGGGATGGTCATTTGTATTTTAATCTGTTCCTTTAATGAAAAAGACTTATTTATCATTTTGTTCCGTTCTTTCTTTTCTATAACCTACCATATGCCTTCGTTGGAACATCACCAGATGGACCACCATTCCAGGTCCATTAGTCACAAACCACCCACCTAGTATTCATAATTAAATACCATCATTGTGTAGGTAGATCTCATTGTGATTTGTGAAAGACCTAATTTAGCTGCCTAATTATTCAATAAGCAAAAAGCATCAATATCCAGCTATCAAACATCAATCTCTTCACCACCACATGTCTCGTGGTTGCTACACCACATGATTTCACAGTTTCGACATGCATACCGAAACGCGGTTCAACAAAAATCAAATTAATCGATACAATCGCGGAAAAAGCAAAAGCAATTGACACGGATCTAATAAATCTATCTCTAAACACGAACATCTAGAATCAAATCCGGTTTGTACACCAAAAAATTATCATTCATAAATACGTAACTAAGATAAAACAGCAAAAACACCAGCGATTATTACCAAATTGATACGAAATAAGGAAATTTCTAAAAATAAAAAAAAAAGAAATCTCAAGGAAAGAACGAATTTTCGAGAGAGAGGAGGAGGAGGTTACCATGGTTGAGGCGGGAGCTGGATGGAGAATTTGGGGGGCGACGAAACGGAGGGCTTATTTCTCACGGCGCTGCGGCGATGAGGGAGACGACAACGCGTCCTCCTTGCACCATATCAGAAAATTTTCAACCGCTTCCTTCTTATACCCGCTAGGCGACACAGCTCTCTCGCTCTCTCCCCCTGATTTTAACGGGAGAAATTGCAGAAATTTCCTTTTTCTTCTTATTAAAATTGTTATGTTAAGTTGTTAACTAGTATTTCATGTAAATAAATGCTAGTATTTTCTTGAGTAATCAAATGTATAAATTTCTAGAGTTAACTACACTTTGTCCTCTTAAAGTATAAATTGATTCCCACTTCAGCCCTTAGATAAATAATTTTGTCACATTGACCCTAAATCAAATATTTTTTTGCAATTTCCACCAATTTTTAACAACGTTTAATTTATGAATG
>BRYE01000023.1:18470448-18472948 GCA_030159115.1 Actinidia arguta var. hypoleuca
AAAAAAAATACAAAACTGAAAAGAAGAGAGAGAGAGAGAGAGAGAGAGAGAGAGAGAGAGAGAGAATTTTTAAAGGGTATTTATAATATTTTCTTCGGTCAAAGTAGTCAACTGACGAAAAATACTGACGTCACTAATGGCAGGAGGACTAATTGCCAATACACCAAATCTCAGGGGGTCTATCTGCCTATTTTTGAAAGGTGTCGGGTTTAAGTGTCAATATACCAAACCTCAGAGGGTGTAGGTGAAGTTTTCCCTAGAAAATATAAACACATGGTTTGGCAATTTCCCTAGAAAAATATTTAGGATGTTGGATTTGATTACAATGATTTATATAGTTGAGGGTACAAGGTAAAAAAAAAATAGTTAGAATAACAAAATGAGAATCACTCAATTCTTTGAGGGGAAAAAATGCAATTTACCCAAAGATAAATATAGAGAAAATTATTCGTAGGAGTGTTAGTTTGAGAAAATTATTAATTAGAGGGCTATAGTAAAAATCATTCAATACTCTAAGGACCAAAGTATAATTAACAAGACTTGGACGGATGTGTAACGGAAGATGTCGGTCACGTAATCCCTTTCATTTCTTGTTCCTAATCACTCACCCACCTTAACTTAAGTTGTGAAATTTACTATTTTCAAATTAAAAATTTATAATGTCTCTCCTTCCTAATCATTATAAAATTAGTACAAAATTTATAACTAATTTTATCAAGAAGCGAAAAAACTTAGCTAAACACAAATATAACTCAAGAAAGCTATCCCATCCCGCATTCGTTATAGTAAAAAAAAAAAATGCAATAAAAGATACATAATCGAGGATTGATATAAAGATAGAAATATTGTACAAAATAATGTGTTAAAATGCAAGAGTTTCGCTTATAAATAATATCACTTTTATTTGTTAAAATGTCATTAACGTATCATCCTTTGGTGTTATATGTATGAATTATTTTTTAAGAATATTGTTTTACTTGTGGGTAATTAGGTTTATTTAAGCCCTGTTTGTTTAGATTTATTTTGAATTTTTTTAGTTATTTTATTTTTTTTGTTTTTCGTGAATTTTTTTCAATGCTTTTTTATTTAAATTTTGTAAATTTTGCGGTAAGATTTACGAATGGGTATCAAAGACTAAAGGGTAAATGTCATAATTGGTTCTTGTAGTTTAACTAAAGTTTCACTATGATTTTAATAATTTAATTTAAAAAATTTAGAACCTTATAACTCAATTTAGTTTTAAGATAATCTCTTCTCAATATAAATTTGACCAGAATGTGAGTGCATGAAGCTCTCGTGATCCTATTTTGAGGAAAATTTTATCACCTTTGATCCTTTTATTCTTATAAAAGTTTTATTTTGGTTCCTTAAAATGTCTATGTGTGTACAAATCGTTAATGGGTATTATCGGAAGGATTATGTTGGAACTAGACTAAAACTATAAGGTTATAATTGATTAAATGTTAAAAATCTTAAGGATCATAGTGAAATTTTAATCAAACTAAAGAGACCCATGATGAAATTTACCCAACAGTAAAACCCATCGCGTCTCAAGACGATCTGAGCCGTACAATAAACCAGATCCAGACGCGGACCCGTTTAGCCATAAGCACCGACTTCAAATACAATGCATTTGCCCGTAAAATTGGCTTTTTCTAGTCAGATTCACCCCCCCCTCTCTCTCTCTCTCTCTCTCTCTCTCTCTCATACAAGTGATGGCGGACTGGGGATCGGTGCTGGTGGCGACGCTGCTGTTCGTGCTGTTAACGCCGGGGCTCCTGTTCCAGATTCCAGGTGGCAACCGGGTTGTGGAGTTCGGGAACATGCAGACGAGTGGGGCTTCTATTTTGGTCCACGCCGTAATATACTTGGGCCTCATCACCATCTTCCTCATCGCCATTGGTGTCCACATCTACGCCGGCTAATGGATCCGGATTCGAAGGTTTTGGATCTGAAAGATCTATAAGCTTTGTTGATTTGATGTAGGTTTCCAAGTGTTGTGTATTTTTATCGTCCTTATTGTTCTCGGGGCAGTCCACATTTTAATACAATCGTACACTTTCGCCATAATTTATTTTGGAATTTTGCTTCATATATTGATTTTTCCCTCTTGATTCCAATTTTTTGTTCAGTTGTTACCGTGTTAAGTTTTCGACTTCTTTTTTTATATAAAAAAAAAACAGATCCTATCTGCCCTGTTTGAGCAAATTCCCCCCACCCCTCCATTTTTTAGCTGCTTTAGTTATCGATTTTTTTTATATTTATTGATTTTTTTTTAATTATTTGATAAAATTTTTATATTTTTCAGTTCCTCTTTTATGCAAGGAAATCAAAAGTGCATTGATTTTTTCCAAATTTAGAAGAAAAAAAATCACTACAAATAATTTATTTTGTTTTTAATGATTTTCTTTCAAATTAAATGAATTTTCTTATATTTTTATTTTTTTTAAATTTTCTTATTTTCACAAACGATTATGAAAGTTTAAAATATAAAAAGGAG
>BRYE01000023.1:18492948-18500448 GCA_030159115.1 Actinidia arguta var. hypoleuca
TTTTCACTTGTTCGGAGCGAAATTTGTAGAATGATACGGCTACTCCCGAACTTGAATGCTTGTACCCATCCGAACTCGAAGTTATTTACATATGTAATGTCCTAGTGTTTTATATGTTTAGAATATTAACACTATATAAAAATACACATTTAAATAAAATTACGGTTTTTTTTTTTGTATAATAGTTAATGTTCAATAATTTTGTATTTTTATGCCATGTGTTTATTTTTTTCTTAATACTAATTTCTTTAGTAAAAAGATATACAAAATTATGTTTTTTAGTAAAAAAGAGGTTCAATTATGTATTAGGTATACCTGATTTTACCCGGTACCAATTCAAACATACCCTTTTGGGTATGGGTTTGGATTGATCTTGTAGCTTTTTAATATACCCATTGGTTATTGAGTACACATATATGTGGATGTTGGAGTGGGTTAGGAACTTATCTGCTTGCCAGAGACCAACAAAATTTATACAGGTCCAGTGCCTTATACTTTGGGAAAGACAAGAGATGCGTAGTGGTTGTTTTGATTTTGTTACAGTAAGTGAAGTGAGGTCGGTTTTATGGGTCTCATTAGGTGTTATCTCAATGAGGTGCTATATGGAGGATTTTGAGGATGAAGATGGGGCAAGTCTACTCTCTCTCTCTCTCTTTCTCTCTCTCTCTTATGGGTCTCGTTAGGTGTTATATCAACGAGGTGCTATATGGAGAACGCTTCTTGTGATTAATCAAAATAAAAGAGTGAGTCTCGTTTAAAGTAATAGATCATCTATTTTGTTCAATAACAATGTGAGTTAACATAATTGCACCGGAATTTAATCGTGATATGTAGTACATGTACTTTTGATATATAGTTGCAATATTGTTCATTAATTTCATTATTCAATCTAATTCTTCACTCAAGAAGTGCTCATGCATTTGATTGTTAATGGGAGGGAAAATAAAGGTTTCAACAATAATCTTTTTTTTTTCCTTCCATTGAAGACATGTTATAACAAGCACTAAAGATATATTATAGCATAGCTCAAACACTGTAGAACAATATCTAAGTACAAAATTAGGAAAACAATACAAACCCATAAATTTTTTTAGAAAAGTGTCGACGTAGGATAATTTGTTGCGTTCTGAATGGTGCCAGACAAACGCGGCACTACATGCTAAACTACATTTTGGACACTTCTATGTAAACTTTTTATGGATTTGTAACATTTATTGGCAAAATCTGTCTATTGTCTACTTGGTTTTGGGAGGAGGACCATCTTTCTTGACACTAGTCTCTTTTACAACTTCTGTTTTCATCGCTGCCGCTCGTGGGTTGAGTTCCTCCCAAGCTTCGATCCAAGTAACCATGGCATCCCCAATCTTTTGGAAATAAGGATCAAGAGGGGTGAGCTTCTCCTTAACCAGCTTGGAGAGCTGGAGGTAGAATTTCTCCACAGTTGTGCACTCTTTCGGGAGCGAAACCGATTGGAAGAAGGGGATCATCTCTTCTTGCCAGTAAATGCCCTTGGACTCCTTCTTCAAGTTCACAAAGGGGTTGCTTGCCTTGCTGTGCCATATGTATGGCAGCCCAGTCTTCACTCCAAGGCTCAAGTGGTCACATATCACCTGAAAAATGAAACCATGAAAATGAAGTTGTATGGAATGTATTTTGTTTAAGGAGATGTGGAGTAGTTGTTTGGTAACTTCAGGTTACTTGGCTGCCTGTGTATCTGCTCAATGATAGGGGTTATATGACCATCTTGATTGACAAGTAAGAGATAAAGGTGATGGATCTACTATATCACTAAGAAAATTCACAGATTTTACCAAGTGTTTGTCTGTTTGCTCAATAACAAAGTATCACATGACCGTCTTAACTAAAAAATAAGAGACAATTCGATAATTTATGATGTACTTGACACGCCTAGAGCAATTTATGTCTTATTATCATGCAAATTTAAACATTTTTTTAAAATATGTTTTGGAGTTTTATATGTTTTTATATGAAAATAAAAACAAGTAATAAATTCCATAAATGAAGATATATATACCTCGGCACACCAGCCGGCCCACATATCGTCGTATCTGCCGACGGGCTGGCCGTTGCCCATGAGCCAGAAATACATGGCAGGGCCAATTAGGTCCCTGTTGAAAGCAAGGTTCATCCCACACATGGGGAAAAGGGTGCCCTTGGGGATTGTCATCACAGCATCCACATACCTGTTGTATCTATTATTAATGCAAATCAAACAGAAACTTAAACAAACAAGGCTTGTTTGGATTAACGATTTTGAGAGAAATTTGTGAAGAAAAAAAATATAATAAAGGAAACAAATTAAATAGCAACCATTAAAAATCCGATTTAGACCTGGGATTTGAAGGTATCGATACCTCGCATGTGCTATCATTTTTTTAGTTGAGTCAGATCATATGGGCTTTATCCCGACTTTAATGGAGAAGTCTTTTTTGGTTCTTCTTGACGATACAAGTCTAAAAATATAAAAAAATCATCTCATTTGGAAATTGTTTTACTAAATATAAAAATAAAAATAAAAATAAATTATTTTAAATAATGTAGAAATAATTTATTCTCGTCTTTAATGATGTTTTTTATATTTTCAACTTCTCTCATACCGGAAAAATATAAATTTTGATTATACTAAAACAGCTATATATAAAAAAAAAAAAAACCAAAACAGGTCCTAAAACTATATACTGGAATTTGCGCACGCTAATAAACTATCGAAAACTCAAGTAAGAAGGCAGTTACTAACTTTTAAAGTTTATGTCGCAATAGCAATCAAAGTTTTATTTGGGGGAAAATTTCACTAACCTCCCCTGAGGTTTATGATAAATACAGTTATTTTTCTTGTAGATTTAAAAATAATATTGACGTTTTTTATTTTTAAAATTACTGTTAATATTTTCTCTGAATCTAATTTTTGTACAAAAATAATAAATTGTCTCATGGATTCGAACTTTTTTCTCAACATAGACATTAAAATAAATAAATATTATCCCTTTTTAAAAAAAAATTGATAACAAAGTTTATTTTTTAAGTGATCTAAACAGACTTAAAAAATAAATTTTGTTTTAAAAAAATTATTTAAAACAAAGTTTTGTTTACTTTAATATGTTTATTGAGAAGAAATTTTTATAAGCCCCAAATCAAAGGAAAAAACTATCATTTTTGCACAAAAAATTAGCTTATAGAGGAATCTTGATATTTTTTTAAAAAAATAAAGAAGGACAGTACTCTTTGGTCAATGAAATCTATCCATTATTTTTTTCATTTATATTACCTTTCATAGCATATAATCCATCCATATTCTTCAATTCGTCTAGATTACGCAAGTTCAATTGATATATTTGCCTCTAAAAATACAAGAAGAGCAGTATTCAAGTGATATTTTTTGTAACTAGCCAATGAAACTAATATATTTTCTGTAAATGAATCAAGGATATCCAATGGATAAGGATTTATATTTTTGTATATGTGGTTAAGTATATATTGGTAAATGGTCAATGTATGGTGGTAGCACTTTTGTATATGGGATTATGGCTTTTTGTGTAATGGATTATATATATTTTGGTACATCGAAGTAATAGTCTTGTATGTATTTTCTAAGGTCTCAATTTTGTTTGAAACTCATAAGAGATGTTGATTTTTGTTACAATAATAGTCTCATGTTTTATTGGAAAAAAAACATATGAAGAACCTCAAATTGAGATTAAGATTGGAAGCTCGAGAAATTCAGGGTGGACACTCGCTGAAAGGGTCGTAGAGGGTGTTGAAGAATAATGGAGTCGATGGCGTCAGCAGGTTCTGTATGTGCTGCGTCATCGGGTTTATGTCTTTCCCACTTGGGTCTTTTGCCACCTTGGATTACCACATCCAAACAAAGAATAAGAAAATGGATGATCATCTTAATTTTACTAGTTTTTAGTAGATTAAAAATGTATCAATGTCTATATATTAAATAAAATTATTATCAAATACATAAAAGTTTTTTTAAATTTTAATGGGATCAATGAGCCACTTAGCTTCGGACGCGTCCAGTCCATCCTACAGGGCCCACGGTTATACCCGTTTGGATGATTGGAGTAGTTAAAATTTTAAGTAAGCTTTGAAATAACTCTTCTAAGCAAAAAATAAAGTTAATCAAATAACAATAACTAAATATTTGGATCAATTTTTGTATAAAAAAAAATATAACCATCCATTTTGATCCAAAAACGTGGTTACCACCTTAACATGTGAACGGCTAGGACCCATGAACTGGAGTACTGGATGATCAAGTCCGGATTAGAAGTCATTTCCTTTTTCGTATAGTGATTTTCTCCACCTAAATACGAATCATTATACGTATATGTAATCACTTTCGAAGCAGTCATCATCTATGGTGAAGGTATGCTACTTCGTTAAACCAGAAACCCGAAGCACCGACAAGCAGAGTCCTTGAAAGAGATACAATTCGCCTTAGGTCCCAAGATCCGGTTAATGTCATTCCGGTTATAAAGTTTGAACCCATCCGGGACCCGGATCACCTTATTCGGATCCCCGTCCTGGACAATAATCAGGTGGTACGGTTGCAGGAAGGGCCTCCACATTTCCAGGAAATCCAGGCTCCGGATCGTGGGAATCACGATGTCCAGGTCGTCCTTCAACAGCGGAGATACGGCTTTGGCTGGCTGAGCCATGTTGAGAGAGAGAGAGAGACATGGCTGAGCCATGTTGAGATATGGCTTTACGTGTGTGTTTTATAGAGGAGTGGGGTGGAGCGGGTTTCGTGTGGACGGAATTAGAATTTTATTTTTGGGTACTATGGCAGAGATTGAGAGCAAATATTAAAGTTAAAAGATCACCGTATTGTATTTATGTAATATATATAAAAATGTTAGATAGTATACTAAGAATTATAGCAGAAGTAGATAGTCATGACCTCCTACGGTCGAAAAATAGCTCCATCCATGTTTGTGTGGAGTTAACGAGGAAGGAGTGAATTTAGAGAGAGAAAGTATATATATAGAGAGAGATTTTGTCGCATCACAATATCACATGGTTACCATGTTCGTACTGTTATTCTTCCGTTTGTTTCAAGTTATTTTGCTAAAATACTTCAATTTTTTTTATAGTAGTTTGGATTTTTATTTTAGCAAAAATCCAGGTATTATTTCCATATTCTTTGTTTTTTAGTCTAAAATTCCATTTTTAAGCCAAAAGTAAAATAAATCTTCTTTCTAACTAATCCAAACCGAGCCTAAGTTGCCACGTCTCCGTTAAAGCTAATGGCTCTATTGCCAATGAATCAATTCTCTAGACTTGTTTCTGTCTTGATTTCGGTAATTTTAATGATATTTATTTTCAGATTTTCATCCAAAAAAATTATTTGTCATTATGCCGTGTCCAAAGAAAATGGAGAAATAAAGGAAATAAAAAAATAAGAAAAATTATTAAAGACAAAAGTAAACCGATGTTTTTGCCATATACTTTAAGTAAATTAACCTTGTTTTTCTTATGTTTTTTTTGCTCTTCGTGCTTCTCTTGTCACTCTAGAAAAATTAAAAATTAAAATGAAATATTTGAAAGATTCATTAAAATTATCAAAACACCAAATTTAAGATGAAAATATGTCTCGGAATTGACTGAAGTTAGACAATTAAAAAAGAGAATTCCTTTCTATTTTAGTTGATTAATTAAGAAAAGAAATATAAAAGTCCTGAAATTCAGAATAATTTTGTTATTTCTATAAAAAAAAACTTAATTATAATTTTAAAAATAAAAAAATAAATGATATTTCGAGCGGCAAAGTGAAATTCACTGTAATGGTCCAAAGCACTTGATGGTATTTATTTTGCACGTGATGGGTCTGGTTGAAAGAGAGGAACGAAACATGCAGAGTGCTAATAGGCCTCGTTTGTTTGTCCGGATTAAACGGGAGTGAACAACGAATCCAATCAATCTCGCGTTTATTTACAAAAAATAACCTCGAACAAGTAAATTGAGCGGACAAAGAATTCCGCATATGCGAAACTATGTTGTCCCAAGAGGAGGGACTCCTTGTCCGGGACTAAGCCTATAGATGAAATTACTTTTTTGCCTCTACTCTATTCCCAATCCCACTCTCCTCCCACCCACAAACGTGGCCCATGGACCCTCACCCCCTCTTTCTCTCCTGTTTGATGAAAACGATAGAGACCTCGACATCTCTTCCTCAACAACGACGACGACGGCAACGAACCCCATTTGATACTTTTTCAAAACCTAATTGAGTTTTTTGAATCATTTGTGCCCATTTCGAACCCTAATCAAGTTGTTTGAGCCCTTAATTGAGTTCGATTTGAACGATTGCATCACTTTGAACCTTAATCGGGGTCATCTTGTGCCCTAATCTGGTCGTTACGAACTCTGATTGAGTGTTTCACAATTGGTGTTGATTGGAGTTCGATTGTTTGATTGGAGTCGATTGGAGCTCGATTGGATTTGTTTCATGCCATGGTTCAAATTGGTTTATGAGTTGACTTGCTGGCTCACTATTGAGTTGACTCGACACAACATTTGATTCGGAGTTTTGTCCGGAGCAAAACAAACAAAGCCTTGTTAGATTAAGTTGGACAATATATCAAGGGTCAAGTAGTCCGGAGACTATTAGTCTGGAGACTCCTTATCCAGTTTGACAAACAAACCAGGCCATAATCGTCTAATCTAATTAATTGCATCATACCCTAATTTTGAGCTTTTCGTAACACTTACAAGAGTGTTACTTTCTTTATTCCTAGGCAAAGTTTTACAATATTCTATGTTACCTAACTTTGATTTCACCAACAAGTTTGGGAAAGTTTCATTAGTATAAGACCACACCATTTAGATTATTAGGGCAGATAAAGAGCGGAATGAACAAAAACGTAAATTGTTCAAGTATAATTTCAAAATTTAACGATTTTTAAGATATATTTAAGTTTAGTTGATTATCAAGCGAACCAATCTCAAACGAGTTTTAATTTAGCCGAGGTCGAGTAACTTGTATTTTTAAACACGATAAAATTTATCGTAATGAGTAATAGATTGTTCAAATTTAATTTTAAAACTTAACGAGTTTTAAAATTATTGAGGATAGACATCCGCGACAATTTTGCGGTGAAGACATGAGCTTGTACCGAACAGTAACTTTGGCAATGCCTTAGCTGCAGCACAGAAAGAATGAGAACAGCCGCCGGAGTTATTTTTAAAAAATAGCTCTCCGACGGTCAAGTTAAATAACCAGAGTTGCAATGTAGTAGAGAGAGAAAGTGTGTGTTCTTAGGTTCAAATGTACGTACCCTTGTGAGAACAATAGTTTTCCTTTTTACAGTCTAGCTTGGCGCGTGCCTTTATGCACTGACTGCTGTGTCAGTGGTTAGGCGACTGACCCAGCCATGCTACTATGGCGTGGCTAGTAGCCCGTCATCATGCTACCGCCATCTCCATCTGGACGTTGGGGCTGTCAAAAGGAAGTTCGACGTGCAAGTCATCTTC
>BRYE01000023.1:18517948-18520448 GCA_030159115.1 Actinidia arguta var. hypoleuca
ATTCTACTTTTTGTCTTTATTATACAATATTACAACAATGTCCTTAATATTTTTGCTTATTACTGGAATTACCCATCCTCAAATAACTACACTTTTACTTATTTCTTTTTCTAAGAAGGTTAGTTTAGATATTTGTTATTAAAAAGTGGAATATTTACATGGTAAAAAAAAAGAGTGTATAAATCATTACCCTAAAAAAAAAAAAAGTCTGTATGCAATCTCCACGCGCAGCACCAAAAGAAACACCACGCGTCTACTTTCCCCGCGTGGTCCCAGTGTGTTTGAGTTGCCAAACCGATAATAATCCACTGGTGTCAGGCACAGCGTAGGTGGAAGCCACATCAACATCTGCATCGCCATCATCACAATCGTTGTGGCCTTTTGGGGACTAAAGCTACGTTTGGTACTATTTTTTTTTTTTTTAACTTATAAATAAATTAAAAAAATGGCTTATTTGCTTTTTGTTTTTGTTTTAGCTAAAGTAGAGCTAAAAAAACAAAAAGTAAAAAAAAATTAACTTTTTTATTAATAATTTTTTAAAAAATTAACTTTTAAACATTATCAAACGAACCTAAAGTTATTGCATTAAGTGAGATTGTACTCTTCACATGTTGACTCATAGCCCCAGCCCCAGCCCCAGCCCCAGCCCCAGCCCATCTTTTCTTTGAGGCCCTCAAGGGCCGGGACCATCTCTACCTGATAAGAATTTCCATACCGGATAATAATTCTGATACAGTCCTCTACTCTTCCCACTAGTTTGATTTTCATGATTTAAATCTTTTATTTTGCAGATATTTATGCATATATTGTATTATGTAAGAAAAAAAGCATATCAATTTGAATAGCTATATAATTATAATTTTGTGAAAGCAAATACATTAAATTATGTGAATGCATTTCGCAAGGAAGAACCCAAACATCACTCCGGAAGAATATGGAAAAAGATTATTAAGGAAAAAAATTTGTAAAAAAATAAAAAAGAAATTGAGATGTTTTTTTCAAGTTTGTTTAATGTTTTGATGAGAAAAATAATATGAGGAAGAAATAATAAAAATTAGAAAACAAAAGAGGCTAAAATGTGTGTTTAATTTGTTGAGCAGAAATTGGGCGGTAATTAGGCTCGTTTGGCCTAGCTTTTTTAAGTGATTTTTTTAAAAAATGTTATAATTTTTCAGTTTATCTTGATAAGAGAATTCTAAAAATGTAAAAAAATTCATCTAATTTAAAAAAAAAAATGCTAGAGACCCCCCCCCCCAAATCTATTTTTTTTTATTTTCTGAATTATCTCGTCAAAAGAAATCAAAAAATTATAATTTTTTGGTCAAATGGTTAAAGTAGTTCACTAAGCACAAAAGAACACAAAAAAATAAAACATTAAGTTTACACTCAGCGCATTTGTTACCGAAATATTTATCGAACTTACCAAAACGACGTCGTTTTGAATTTAAAAAAAAATAACTAAAAGTCAGATTTTTTTTTAAAAATCCAAAACGACTTCGTTTTGATAAGTTCGATAAATATTTCGATAACAAATGCAGTAAGTGTAGACTTGCTGGAAAAAAAAAAATCCAAGTTAGGCGAAACTGGATAGTTTTGCTGAGCAATATTTAGGCCTAGCGAATATGCGCTGGGCCCAAGAGGAATTTGGAAATTAGCCCATCTGGCCCAATTCGCGTTCTTGGGACGAGAGACCTTCGACGTTGGACGTTTCTTAACGAACTGGTCCAGAATATAGCCACCCGAATGGCCCAATCCATTGTTTATGGTGAGAGGGCCACATAACATTAATACCAAGCGAAAATAAAATTTATTTTATTTTATTTTTGATAATTCGGCATCCGGATAAAAACATATCAACTAGTAGTGCAATGTTTCCAACCACTTACAAATTCTTCTGAATTATAATATACATATATTTGTGAGGTTCATATGGGAAAATGAATAGTTCGTCGAAAACTCCTCAAATGAATTTTCTGAGAGCTTTCATAGGAGATGGAAGATATAGAATTGTGCTCGATTAATTATTGCAATTCAATGACTTTCAAATATTTCTCTTCCAACATGTTTGGTCTTATTGTATAAATCACTCTTTTCTAATGTACCAATTTGATCCCCTCCAAAACTTGTCATAATTAAATTCAAATCCGTTAGTTGTTAACGCAATAACTTGTCAAGGCCATTATCAATGGTTGATCGAAGAGGGTGATCTACTAAGGTAAAAACTTTTCAACTTGAACAAAAGCCCGATGCAACTCCAACTAGCTAGTTGGTGACACAATAACTTGTCAAATTGGTTATCAAATCATCAGTTGGTGACGAAATATCTTGAAAAACGAGTTTAGGCAATAATAATTATCTAGTTAGAATATATATCTATAATATAAATCACAACTCATTTTGAATTCAAAACCTACCTCTCGCTATTTACGATTAAAATCCATTTGAGTTAATCCAATAGTTGAGATTTCACTTGAAATTATTTTTTTTCGTCTAAAAATAT
>BRYE01000023.1:18555448-18557948 GCA_030159115.1 Actinidia arguta var. hypoleuca
AAATTATGTGTCCATTTATTTCAAATTATATATATACACACACACACGAATGTGTGGCTAATTATCCTTACCTTTTGCATGGAGTATTAGTTTTGAATTAAATGGACAAATAACTTTTATAATAGACTATTTATGATTCACAAGATAAATAATAATTTATTGGAAAAACGTTGCATAATGAATGATTTACTAAGTATTGCGTCCAAGTACCCACCAAGCCTCACACTACTACCCTCCTGTTTCCGTTTTCTCTATGTTAATAGGAAGTATTTTACACTTGGGCATAAGAGAGAAAATACACCTGCCAATGTTAGGTTGGTGAGATGGTGTAACTTTTACTTTCCTTCTCTTGATTTTTTCAGTTGACTGAGGTGTTCGATTGAAACTCTAAAGAGGAGTCCTACATCTTTTTGTAGTAAGATTTGAAAGATGACGATGCTGATTTGAAATGCAATTCGAAGACTGATTCATTCTCTGGTATTGTAGTCGCATATGTTAAAGATTTTGATGATGATGAGAATGAGGAAGACTAGGTTTTTGTTTTAAAATTTCAATGGCCATGACGAGACAATTTAAACAAAACATTTTCTTTATTTGTTTCTAATGTGTAAGCAGATAAAATATACGATTATAAATTTCGCCCATATTGTTTCTAATGGCCACCATCATATTGTCGCTATGTAGTAAACTCGGCAAGATTTCTGCGCCTGAGCTCGATCGAAACACTACATAACATTAGCCATCCGAGCAAAGACAATTATCACTGTCGAGTTGTCTCTCTATAGCAAGCTCGGCAGAGTTATCCCGTCGAAATTTGGTCGAGGGACAACTATCCACGGCAATCCCGAGGCACATCAGTAGACATGAGGTAACTTAGCTGACAAGGTTCCCTCTGACAGCCCCCATGCCCAGATTGAGACTTCGACGGCATGATGACCAGCTACCAACTAGATCCTAGTAGCGTGGTTGTCTCAGCCGCCTACTCACTGACACAACAGTCAGTGCGTTCAAGCACACACCGAACTGCAGTTTGTCCATCGAAACGACAGTTGGGGCTTCCAAGCACGGACCGAATTGATCTATATAGGGTGAGCCCTTATTCTCTCAAAGGTATGCAAAACTCAGCTTCTCAAAACTTCTACACTCTCTCTACTTATACCTTGATCCTCCAGTCATCTAACTTGATCGTCGGAGAGTGTTTTTTGAAAATAGTTCTGGCGGCGGCCGAACTCACTATTTTTGTGTCATAGCTTGGTCACAACAACAAGCAACTATCTGCAGCCACCTTTCACCTCCATTGGTCCACCTCAAGTGTCAATCTTCAATTTTCTTTCTTCCATTTTACTAGCACTACACCCCACATAATGCATATCCATTTACCGCTAGAATCCTCCATGTAAACATCCCAGAACATTATTGGGGTGTTTGTTGTCGTTTTTTCTTTGTAATTTTTATATTTTTCTATTTTAAAAATTAAGTCAGAGTATTTATAACCGTTTAAAATTCTATTTTTTCAAACGTTGCATGTTGAATTCACGTGGAGGGACTTGCAGTCCATCCAGAATAATTTTGAAATCTACCAATCAGGTCATTGAAATATGTGCAGTGTCGATGCGTAGAAGATTTGCAATTGTACAGAGTCAATGGTGCCTGTCAAGTGCCAAGGCATTTAATGAATGGGTAGAGACGTTCCTAATTGGCTACCTTCAGTTCAGTTGTTGTTGTTGTTCTTCGTTTTCTTTTCTTTTTATTAAATGTAATTTTACAATGAACAAGAAGAACAAAAAATCTAAATGTACGAAAGACATCTAAAAATTAGGGAGCCAAACGAGTTAGGCTTTTCATTTTATTTTTTTTGTTTAAGAAAATAAAAAAGAAAAAGGTCAGCTTACAAATGGGAGCCAAACGAGGCCTTAATTACAAGTATTCTCCAGCACATAATTGACTACTGTGCTTCCATCTTACTATTTCTGTGTCAACTGCGCGAAGTTGGGAAATAAGAGGGGGAAAGGATTCAGTACCACCACTCGAAGTAAAACGAAAAAACAGGGCAAAATTGGGCTTTTATTCATCTTTCTATGAATCCGTTAACTGCAAGATTAGATGTTTATTAAAAAAGAAAAAACAGAAAAACTTGAATTAAAATCAAAGCAGATAAAATAACTTAATAATTTGGTAAAAGTTAGTTCAAATTGGGCCTTATTTATCTGTTTATCTACTTGGAAAAGTCAAACCTTAATGTTGTTAGCTTTCCTAAACAGTTCCTCCCAAATGAGCATAAATATTTTTAGGGAGGTTGACTGACTGTAAGGTCTATTTGACTAATTTTTTAACATATTTGATCTATGTTATAAAAATTTAAAGTCAAAAATTATAACAAAAATATAATTCTACTCTCTACATCACTTCTTATTTTTCTCTACACCCCCGTCATTCATACCCTCTCTAGCAAGCACCACCGGCGGTCGGATGCCACTTTCCGGCTGGTGGTGACAACTTT
>BRYE01000023.1:18572948-18575448 GCA_030159115.1 Actinidia arguta var. hypoleuca
CTGAATGTATGTTAAACATTGAAAGACAATATTATTGGCACGAAGAGCAACTCCAACCCACACTTATCACTATTCACTTTTTCAAATTCCAATTTTATCCTCATGTGTTTTTGATATCAAATTTAAATACCAACTATATCCTTTATACTTTATGTGATATTTGAATAAAATATCTCTATCTAACTTTTAATCTATATATCCAATATTTATAAATTTGGTGTAATTGAAAAGATATCGACGGTACCATTAAAATGAGACCAACATCGAATATATTAAATATTAAAAATTAAAAAAAATCATTAATTATCTAATTTATTAGCTTTATGCACAAAAACACCTTCCATGCAAATATTTAGATTCTTCATAACCATAGAAATCACTAGTGAAAATTGTCATTTTGTACACTTCCTTTATAGTCACAGTGAAAACAGTTCAATTCATCACTGCGCCCTTTATGGTCACAATGACAATAGTTCAATTCACTTGCTCTCCTTTGCTCTCTCTCTCTCTCTCTCTCTCTCTCTCTCTATATATATATATATATATATATATATATATATATATATATTTATATATATGTGTGTGTATTATTTGTTCTTAGAATCATGCACAGTGCCACTGGGTAGCTTAATTATCCACTTGATATATGGCATGTGAGATCGTAATGATATTATAGCTCATTTTGGTACAGAATAACAATGGGTGGGTGAATTTGGGGTTGCTACCACCATGAACGGCAATGGAATCTAAAAATGTATAATTTTTATTAAGACAAAAAATTTATCTAATTGATCGAGTAAAAATAGCTTTATGGTAATTCATGATGTTTTTTCAAAATAAATAAAATATTTATATTTTTAAATTTCTCTTGCTAAGAGGAGATGAAATAAATAGTATAAATTTTTAATCAGTAAAAAAATTCACTAAAGAAAAAAATAATAATAAATCCATGAACCATGGGGGGGCTACTTAATTGGGTCCAACCAAAATTTCCATCCGATCTTAGGAAGTGGAGACTTCACTGACATACTTAAATTCATTATTTCAGAATCTAAAGACCCAATCTGAATTTTGTGGGACCTTAATTACCTTCTTATATATCCTACTCGGCCATTTAGTTTGTCTAATTTTAGGACTTTTTAAACTTTTTTTCATCTCTATTTTGCTGTCGTTTAAAGAAATTCGTTTTACCGAATTCCCATTACTAATAAATGGGAGTGTTCTTGGAAAAAAAATATATATATTTTTTTAATTAGTATATCGAGAAAAAAAAAATATAAAAGTTTTAAATCTAAATGTAATCTTGTCATTTATGTTAAAAAAATTAACTCTAGAAGAAAATCTTAATAATAGTTTTCAAAGTAAGGGCAGATCGGTAATATTTTAGAAACTATAGGAATGTGAATGTATTTGTTAAAAATATCAGGGAGATAGTGAAATTTGCTCTTTCGTTTTTTATTTCTTCACAACTTCCATTCCTTGACAATTTATTAAAGGGTACTGATATAATGCCACGAGCGCTTTTTATTGGGCCACGACTGTTTATGCAATTTGACGTTTGTACCCCTCTCCCAATATTTGCTCCCCTTCTATTTCTCTCTCATGCGTCTCTTATCGTCTCACTACAACTCACTGAGGAATCAACGAAGAATCATTCTCCTCCAACCTTTCGAAGAACTTTTCTGGTACAAAAAAATAGAATGGGTCTCGTTCTTCTTTTTTCTCTCTAAAAACTCTCTCTACAATTCTTCTCTCTCTCTCTCTCTCATGAATTTCCGTCCAAAGCCGCAACCACGGGCCACATTTTCGGATCAGATTCAAAATTAAACTTCCAATCATAACAGTACACAAAAGAGGGTCAAGAGATATGGCCGAGAAGGACGCAATCATCGAGGGGGAATGGCTGACGGTGCCTGGACGAGCTATCCAATGTTCTCAGTTAACGATGATGTCGCGGTTCTTTGTACTCAACAATTACATAGAGGAAAGACGGGGCATGCAGTGTAGAGAGAGAGAGAGAGGCTTGGTTTGTAGTTAGAGGAGAGAGAAGTGGGTGGTTTGGTTTGTAGTTGGAGTTTATGAAAAATCTCGAGAATCAGATCTATTGTGGCCGTCGTCGTTTTCTAGTGGTCTGTCTAAGGGTAAAATGGTCAGAATTAGGTATACTATGGTGGCACCCTAGACACTGTCGTGTCGTTCGTCCTCCTCTCTTTATCCAACCCAACATTGAAATGACGACTCGAATAGACTTCAAATGCAAAGGAATCAAATAACGTCAAGCATGAGGAGGAGATTCTTGGAAGAAAGAATTTTGTTTGAGGTTTTACACACTTCAATGGTGCATTTTGCTTATCATTGCAAAAATACATTCTGCTGATTAGTTCAAGTAGAAACATTGGACGAACAGAAAAGATCCTGGCTTAGAATTCCTAGAACATGGAAAAAACTTCGTAGTTGAAAAAATAGAAAGCGAAAGCAGAAACGATAAATGCAACACACA
>BRYE01000023.1:18605448-18607948 GCA_030159115.1 Actinidia arguta var. hypoleuca
GGAAGAGGGGTGGAAGCACGAAGCTCTGCTCGAAACATCACTCAATGCCCGTTCGTTTATTAAGGTCTCGTTTGGAATAGTTTTTATTTTTACTTATACACTTGCTTTGATTTTCGAGTTTTTCGTTTTTTATTTTAAAAAAATTACTGTATGATAAGTAGACAAATCACCTAGAATTATTCTTAATTTAAGCACCAAAAAAAACATTATTCTTAAACTATAGTCATTAGTTATGTCCAACAAAAGAAGAAACAAAACAAAATAATAATTGGTGTTGCTGAAGAAATTAAAGTAAATGAGGCCACCTACCTTGTGTCCGAACCCATTAAAAGGACACGATTCTCTCATTTACTACAAATAAATGCACAGAGGGAACATGTTGACAATTTCAGAAACTCACAAAAGTTTTTAAAGTATTGGATCAGTTGTTTTATTTGAATTTTCTTCAACCCGACACCCAAACCGATCATTGAAACAATTCTCGTTTTTCTCGCTCAAGAGTTAACTCGGTGCTCACGGGTTTTCCCATCTCTCTCTACATGATCTCTACCAATTTGATCTACTCTCTACAAATCTCTTAGATTACCCACAAGTCCTTTTTGTAGTTACCCAAAAATTCCAAATCACCAAAAAATTATTAAGGACGGACTTAACTGAAGTTGGAGATTTAGACTGCAATCAGTGGAGCCCAAAAAAATATTCAGGGAGACAATCATTAAAAAAAAATTAAGGAGAGAATTTATAATTTTTAAGGGGGGCAAATTTAAAAAAAAAATCTGGAACTATAAGTAAAAAAAAATATAATTCAAACTTGAGGGGGCAACTGCCCACCCGCCTCTGCTGCCTCTGCCCCCTGACTGCACTAGTGGAGTTTAAGTTTTTTAGATTTTATTTTGGTTTTATTTTGATAATTCAAACTGTTCATATTTTATACACGGTCTTAAAGATCAATATTGTAAAAAATTACGTTGTTTAGACACTGTTTAGTATTCGTTTAGTACTGTTTCATAACTTAATAAATGAATGTGGTACACATGATTATACCAATTTATCTTGATATAAATTAATATTGATCGACTATTGATTTTTATCCGATCAACATAATTTTTTACAGTATTAAAATCATCAATGAGATTTACAATATAAACAGTTTGAATTATCAAAATAAATCTAAAACGGGAGCCAAAATACTTAGAATATGTAAATATCGAATAGTTCCCAAAAAGAAAACCTGACTTTACGAACATTTCTTCTTAATTTCTAGACTTACCAGCCATAGGAAGAAATGAGTGCATATACAAAATGCTTGTGGGCCAGCATAATTGACCTCCACCTTCGTTTAAAATGGAATTGGAGGACTTTGAATTACCTAAAGTTGGAGAAATCATTACCCATTTGGCTGTTCTGATTCTAGAAACATAGATAGATATAAGATAGCTATTAAAAAGAAAATGATCATAAACTTGATATTATTTTATTTTAAGTCTTGATCCACAAGCTTATTTAAGTTTCGTTCTGTTTTGGTTATCTTTACTCGCCCAGGAATTGGGATGGTTATTTTGCTTTAAAGGACACTATGCTTAGATTTGAACCCTACTTAAGTTCACTTATGTAATCTGAATCGTTCATTTGTTGAATCTTGCTAAGATGATCATTCATGTAAAAATTTAAATTGATTGGGTATCAGTAATTGCATGATCAAATTATGTTTGTTGTGAAAGAATATGAATAACAATTATGATTCTAACAATAGACTGGTGACCAATCATGTGGCTACCGGTATTTGATCAATTTAATTTTTTATTTAGCTGCTTTGATTTTTAAATTTTTTCATTTTTGATGTGTTTTTTTCATGGTGTGATCAAATTTTTATAGCACTTTTTCAGTTGCTTTTTTTTACAAAAAAAATATAAAAATATAAAATTTATTCAAGTTTTAGAGAAAATCCATTATGGACGAGAAAATAGCTTATTTATAAAGTAAAAATATATTTTTTTGCTCTAGAGTAAAAATCGTTATATTTTTAGATTCTCTCATTAAAAGAAATAAAAAAATGATTATATATTAAAAAAAATTTACTAATGACAAAAAAAATTCGAAATAAAAGCAGCTAAATAACTTTTAAAAAAAATAAAGCCCAAACTGGGCCCAGTAAGCCTTATGGATTCAACAACTTTGATCATACGAATTCCACCATTGGTCACGGCACCACACAACACCCACCCAATCTTAACTTGGCTAATAACCATTAAAAAGGGGAATTACAAAAGAGATCCTAGGGTTTGATTTCAATACAAATTATACTCTTTAGTTCCAATTATAATAAATTAAACTAAAAAATTAGATTTGATCACAATTAAAACCTTCTATTAGACTTTGTTTCATTAGGATTTATGGAACCAGTTAATTCTTGCCCCGCCCCCTCCCCCCCAAAAAAAAATAATAATAAATAAATAAATAAATAAATAAATAAAAATAATATTTTACCCCTTTAATCGAT
>BRYE01000023.1:18632948-18642948 GCA_030159115.1 Actinidia arguta var. hypoleuca
ATTGTATTTTGGTACGTTTCTTTTGTTTTTATTGTATGCAAAAAAGTAGAAATTAGTCTCCAAAATTAATTTTTTTATTTCATTCTTACACAAAATGCAAGAATAAATTTATAATTTTTTATAATAAAAATGTTTGGAATTCTAAACAAGTCTGCATTTTATATTTACAAAATAATTGTGTAACCCTGTCACTAAATTTTGTTTAGAGGTTAAATTCGTAAAATTATTGGAGCATATTGTGCTTTTTAACATTGCAAAATGTGATTAAAGAAGATTTTATATTTTATATTTTTTTTCTTTATGGTTACAATATGATCATTTTTATTTTTCATTCTAGTTCTTTGCACTTGATAATATTCATTTTATTTTTATTTTTCATTCTAGTTCTTTGCACTTGATAATATTCATTTTATTTTTATTTTTTATTTATTGTGCATGCTGGATTTGACCTCGTAAAATTCAAAAGTTATGGACCTTATCATTGATTCAAATTACTTTAAAATTTAAATGAAAACAAAAGATATACACAATTCTTATTCACTTTATTTTTTTGTCAAAAAAAATCTAAGTATGAATTTGAACTTAGCTAATGTTGATTTCTTTGATTTTCAAAATGTTAAATTTAAATTTATCGAAGTTTAGAATTATTGCAAAGTATTGAACCTCCACAAATAGTAACTTAACTACTAAACTGCTAAAATCCTAATCTAACAAAAAAAATTAAACAGTAAAATAGTGTTACATTGGGATTGGAGTGTAAAAGAAATACAAATACCATCAAAAAAGAAAAGAAAGAAAGTTGATAGGAAAGGGGAATAAATAAAATACTTTAGTCCATCCTATATATGGTTGAAAATGATTCGGGTATCTCATCGGGGATTGGATATAACTATCAAATCAAAATTCAATCGGGTATTAGATAATTCAGGTATACCTAATACTCAAAATTTTAAAATAAATAAATAAAACTTCAATTCTCAAAATACAAATTTAACTTATTCATCTATTAAATTCTAACATACTTCATAGAAAACTTTTTAAATACATCAATTATTACAACAAAAAATATCAATTCAACTAGTTTTATACATCACATTATTTATCATTACATTCTTAATGGTTGGATTTTTGAACAATCTTTTAAGATATCCCACGATAAAAATAAAAAAAAGGACCAACAAGGAAGCTTCTAAATGCAAACCAAAATGGTCTCAGTACAAAACCAATTCTTATTACAAAACATTTAAATTTAGAGTTTTTTTTTCAATGCAAATCATTTATTCCAAATCTACCCCCATCTTCAACCTCCCAAAACCTAGGTATTCACCCACCACAATTACCTTCCTCCACCTCCCTACGCCATGGCCACCCATCCCCTTACCTCAACTACACTTTCCCACCACCGTTCAGCCCTTGCCTCCCTCTTATGTTTGTATATATATATGGAAAGAGATTATGGGACCAATTCAATTGATATTTAAGTAGTCTTTTGTCAGTTTTTGTATGTACTAATTTAGGTTACGATTAACCTAAATTACAATGCAATTATTTTTAAATTTTTATAAATTTTAGTCCACTGCTGCCGAATTCTTATTTGGTGGTGTTGATCAACAATTGAATTTTACTTCAACAAGAGTCTGAGTGGTTGAGAACAGTTTGAGTGGAAGTCGTACGAAACCGGTGGTGGCATGTGATGTGGAGGTGAGATGGTGTGGATGGGTTTGTTGAAAAGAGGGATGGGTGTACTCAGAAATGCTTATGCCCTCAATGGTAATCTTGCGCAAGGCTGTAATTGAAATAAATAAAAAAAATTGAATTTTTTGGTTTGTACTCGCGTCAGATTGGTTTGTGGGTCGCACTCTCGCGTGAGGGTGAGTGTGGAACGAGGTTGTGCGAAATCTGATTATGAAGATATATGACGTGGGAGGTGGGGCCCAGGTTCTTTCTAATTAATGATGTTGTGGGAACTTGTATGATACCGACAGACCCACAGAGACATGTATGGACTGCAACGACAGTTCCCAAGTTTCTTCGTCGTTTACCAGGTCATTTTTTACCCTTATACAGCTCATACTAAAAGAGTAAATTTCACCATGAGTCCTTACAAATTGACCAACGTTTTAGTTTGGTTATCAAAGTTTTAATTTAAGCAATTACTATCCGGAACTTTCAACTTCAACTTTCATCAAACTATATAAAGACCAATGGTTGTAAAGTCACCCTCTAAAAAGGATCATGTGACTTTGTGAGCTTTGTGTGTTCAGTTTAGGGTTATTTTTTCAAATTTTATAAAAAAAAAACTACGTTTAATTTTTCTCCTCAAAACTAACCGACAAAAATAAAAAAATATTAGAATCTAAAGTCTTGTGAGTTGAGACTTTTTCCAAAAAGAAAAAATAACCACAAAAGGAAAACTCATGTAAGTCTTAACTTAAAGTTTTAAGCACCAAGATATAAATTAAAATTTTAAATTGTAGGTATTTTTTATTTATTTTGATGGTTTAAATTATTTATATTATAGATTTTAAATATTAATACTGTAAAAAATTATATTGATCGGATACAAAACGATATTTATTTATTATTATTTTATAAATAAATGAATATAACACGTAAAATTATATTTATTTATCAATATAAATTTTTATTAATTTATTATTAAATAATTTTTTATATTATTAATGTTTTCAATAAAATTTATGATATGAATTGAATTGCAGATCAGCCTGGACCCCACGAAGCATAGCCTGAGCACGGTTGCTTGCACAACATTTATGTGTACTTTTATGATCCTCCTGAAACGTTAATCGTGGTCAATGGGCCTGGGGAAGACAAGGGATTCACACTTTCCTACCAAATGGAGAATTTTAGCTGTAACTCTAGCCTGGCTTACAGAAACCGTACCTCCTAATGACGGAAATGCCCACAGAATCTAATCAAATTTACGTGACAGTTAATTCCAGCGGGGACACTAACAAAAAGGATGGAACAGTAAAGACCGGGGTTGAATGTGGGCGGCTTCGGGGGCCTACCCGCCAGCCTCAAAAGTAGGCTTAATTTCATAAACATTCCGTATATTTAAATTAAATATTTTTATGTTTTTATAAAAATAAATTAATATTTTATATAAAAATTTATTTAGTCATTGTAAAAACAAAGTTAACTTTTATTAATAAATATTTAAATAGAGTGTTGGCTTTTTTTTTATAAAAAAATAAAAAATAAACAAATATAAGGACATTTAATTTAGGTACAAGGACAACACATGATCGATTTTCATTATTATTTTAAACAGATTAATAATTGAAGGTGTGTAAGTTATATAATTAAATAATTAAAATGGTCAATCTAATTTATTTTTTAAATGAGAAGATAAAAGTGATAAAATGCAATAATTTAAGAGGTGTTTATAATTCCCATATTTTTTTCCTCCTTCATTTTTTTCACATCTAAATTTAGATATTCCAAAGGACACAACTAAAGTTGAGTTGTTTGGACTGCACCTTAATTTCAATTTTAAGCTTATTTTAATGATTTAAATCATTTATATTGTGAATTTTATCTTAAAAATTAATATTGTAAAAAATGATGTTAATAGAATACAAATCGATATTCGTTCAATATTATTTTATAACTTAATAAATGAATGTAATATACGAGATTATACACATTTATTTTATATAAATTAATATTGATCGATTATTGGTCTATATCTTTAACTTAATTTTTTATAATATTATAATTCTCGATGAAGTTTACAATATGAATATTTTGAATTATCAAAATGAGCTCTAAATAATTAGACTATAGAAGTTCAGTTCAAAGTTAGACTTCAGAAAAGCTTGATCTTTTTTAACAAAGTGGGTTAGTTTGATTGACGAAGACTCTTGTCTCATCTCAAAGGTTAAACATCCATAAGTGGTCATCATCTCTTCGAACATTTTAAGCATCGAAATTGATGGGTGTTACTTTTAGACTTAGACAAATCGTATCTATATTAAAATATAATACGTGTTACTGTTGATATACGAGTACTCTACTTAACTGCATGATTATTTAGCCTGCAATATAGCACTAACCAAAAGTGACCCTAGAAATTCTAGCTCTGTGTTACTGTCTAAGAACATCTCTAACAATAACTAGTCATCCCACTCGTCATTTTGCTTATTTTTCATTTTGCCTATTCACTTTTTCCTTCTACCCTCCAACGCCATAGTTTTATTCATTCCATTAAAATATTATTTTTTTTATATAAAATAAATACACCTAAATGATATTTCATTTTTGTCCACAAAATTGAAGTGTTTCAGTTTCTTTCATGAAATACACAGAATCCATTGGATATGAACTCCCATTCCCCCCTGTTCTCTCTCTTTTTTTGTGTGCGCATGGATAGTCATTGAACTTCGCAACAAAATTAGAACCAATTCAGATTTTTCCAATTTGTTTAAATTTAGATCTGAAATACAAAAAACTGTAATAAAGTACAACGTCAAATTTTTGTAATAAACTGTAATAAATTACCATTTAGATCTGAACCAATTCATGTTTTGGTTAACTAAAATGTAAAAAAATTGTAATAATGCTACATTGGTTCAATATAATTTTGGCATAATTACTCATTTTCAACTGTTGAATCAAAATATATTAACAATTCAAACATTGATGATGACTTGATAAGTTATAAAATTTGTGCCAAATTTGATTCTAAATTTGGCTTTATCAAAATTTGACAAGTCATCCATTCCAATATATTAGAGCTTCATTTTTTTATTATCCTTTGTTAAATTTTAGCAATAAATTTGGACCAGACTTGGAGGTCCCAGCTAAATCCAGGCGTCACCCATAACAAATGTGTGAGCTCGAGCTCGAGCCTAGTGAGCGGGTTCCGAGCTCAGTCCGGGTTGGTTGGTTGTGGGACTCCGGGCCATTTTTATGCCGATGATTTAGATAGCCGTTTCAAGCCCGTGAAAGATATTTTATTTTTCGTAGCTATAGCTGTCGATGCAGGAAAAGAAAAACTTCGTCACGTTTCATGTCACCCTACCGTGTTCCTTTGTCAAATCTCATTGCTCACAATTAAAGAAAAAAGAAAAAGAAAAAGAGACAGAAATGGAAACTGAGAGGAGGGATTTAATCAACTCCAATTTTTAATTATTTTATTTAATTTATATGTTGTGAACGAATCAACTCTCATTATTAATTATTATTATAACCCACAAATTGCTTTTAGGCAACATGCAAGATCCTGTTTGAGAGGCAAAATTGGTGTGATGAATAAGCATGCAGGCGTACAATTAACATTTATGGTAGTGTCACCATCAAGACAGCTGACCATATTATGTGTTGACTGATTTGGTTTCCATAATCGGGTAAGACCAAATATTTAATATTAAATCAATGGTTTGAGAAAATTATCACTAAAATGGTACTAAAAAAATAATATCAACTGCATGCGGTGTCTTGATTTTTTGTTATATAGTTTTACCCTTTTTTAAGATATGGCGTCATTTTTTTTCCACGTAAATGCGCGCACTCACTCTCTCAAACCTGACTAACTTTCTCACTTTCGCCATCGACCAAGGTCGATGTTGCCATCGTTTGTACCCCTGATATGATAACTAGCACGTCTTGCTCTCTTTCACAGTCATTACTTGCACCCGGACACAAATAACTTGCATATGAGATGGCCCGAACAAAACGACGATGTTCCCTAAAGAAGAAAAAAATCGTCCAATACAAAATTAAGACACAATGCGATTGATATTATTGTGTTGATACATTCCACCTTAGTAATATTTTAATTTTCAAGCAACTAATCTAATATTAATTTTTGGTCTTACTGCTGCAATGAAATCTCCCCTTCCATAATGAATAGGTCAAATTAGGATACTAATAAATATTCATTTGATCGTTTTCGAAGAAAAAACTACTCCATGCAACTGGTTAGGTCTGCACACATCAATAGGTTGACTTTCTAAATTATGGAGACCTATTGCCCTTCTTTAATAATTCATGCCTATTCGTACTTAACCCACCCGTTAGTTTTTTGGGAGCGAATCTCCTGTATCAGTGGAACTGAGACAGACACCTGTCTCAGTGTCTAAAAAATAACACGTGTGCATTTATAATTTATCAAGAGAGATTTTATAATTTATTCATTTCATTAATAATTATAAAATTTTTCTAATAAATTACAAATACACATGTGCCACCCTTTGAACACTGGGACAAACGCCCGTCCCAGTCTCACTGGACAGGAGATCTCCATCCTTATTTTTTTTAGTTGTAAGTGGTTGTAAGCATCTATCTAGTAGTCATTGTGAAGCAATACATCACTCGTCCCTATCAACTTAACTGTATTTCATATTTTATTTTACTTTATTTTTTGTTTATGAGAATTCAATTTCTACTTCTAATAGGTCGTGAGTTATTTCATAATTTTTCTCAATTGAGTTCATAAGAATTTACTTTTTTTCATTGGATTTCGGTAGAGACTAAAGATTCATTCAAAGGGGAATTAAGCCTACGAATTCAACAACAAAAAATTAAAGGTTTTAATCATTAAGCTGTAGATACTTATTAGTTTAATAGCACGACAACATATAAAAACGTAAATGCTATACAAACTCATTGTCACTTATAATGCTAATAACCACCTTGCATAAAAGTCATAGAACGTCACGTAGACGAATTGCATTCAAGTTGTTTACAGATAAATATTCGGCAACCACCCAAAAAAATATTTTTTTAAAAAAACTTTATTTTTTGATTTATTGGCAAATCTCACTATCCCCCTTTGTGGTATGGGGTATGTGCAAATTGCTCCCCTTATGTATAACTACATAATTTCATGTGATTTGTAGACTAATGCGGATTAGCTTTATTTTTATTAAATTAACGGCAAATGCACCTCACTTACACAAATGGAGACCAGTGAGTCATTTTTTCAAGACAAAATATTGCTCTCATCAAATCTTCAAGAAAAAAAGTCACTTTGAAAAAAAAAATCATCATATTATCTATTATTTTTCTCTTCTAGCCCTCCATATGTACATATACAGTTTTGTGTGAGTTTAGTTCATCAGATGAGAAGGAAAAAAAATGAAGGTATTAAGATTAATTTATAATTTTTCGTTAATGAAAGTTTAAGATATAGATTAATTCACAAACCACGCGGATGAAGTTGTATGATGGTAAATAAGCATAAAGGAGCAATTCGCATATACCCATACAACAAGATGGCGAAGTCAAATTTGCCCTTTTTTATTATTATTTCATTAGCGCAATGAGAGTAACGACCACAAACGCCAATCGTCGAGCGTGGAACATTTCACAATCATATGCGACATTTGCGGACCTACTACATCAAATGGTAGTAAAAGTTAAAGGTCAAGATAGCGTTTTTGTTATTTTTTGGTTTCATTTTAGGAAAAAAAATATATTTCCAATGCAATATGAAATCAATGTGGTCATATTCTGGTTACGTTGATAAATGAGTTGAACAATACAAACAATAATTATTATTAAAATTTGATTTGAAAATTTAACGTATTTTTAAAAAATATTCAAGGTTTTTTGTTTATCAAGTAAATTAATTTTAAGTGAGTTTCAATTGAATTGATCAAAAGTTGAGCTCGACTAACTTGAATTTTATAAATATTATAAGCTTATCGAGTCGAGTAATAAAATGTACAAGTTTGTTTTGAAAGTTTAACGAGCTTAAAAAACATGTTTGAGAGTGATTTTTTATATAAGCAAATCAAATTTTTAACAAGTCGAACACGAGCTCGGCTCAAATAATTTAATTCATTTATCAGCTCTAATAATTAGTCAATACAAATATGTTTTAATTTTGAGCATGTAGAATGTAACACTTACAATACTATAATTAGATGTTAACCCATTAATTTAATCCGTCCCTCTTTATCGGCTTTGTTTATGGGCTCAATGGAAAATAAATCTAGGCCCAAAGACCCAATCTCGAGCCTCAAAACAATAGCCTGATTATGTCCAATTACTGAACCAACAGAGCTCGGCCTTTAGTCTAGTGGTATGGGCTTCGCGGCCTCTATACCTTTCACTTCATTTTGTTGGGTATATTAGATTTTGCACCCCTGCTTTCACATAAATCTTGCTTTGTACTCTCTACTTTGAATTGTGTCAAACAACCCTTTACACTTTAGATCAAGTATCAATGTGAATTTTTTGTCTATCTACTGTTCAGTTTAGACCCACTTGGGCTTTTTCCGTGAGACCACATAACCGATTTTCATCACTTATTGGAATAAAAAATGAATGGAAGATCAAATAAACACTTGATTTAAAATATAAGAGGTTGACCGACATAATTGGAATTGAAGAGTGCAAATTGAGATTTCAGTGAAGTGAAAGAGTTCAGAGAATAATTTACCTTATTTAATTTTCTTATTTCTCATTCCCTTCAAATTGAATTCCAAACATTGCTTTTATGATACTGGCAACTAGGGAAAAATCCTTGGCTCATGGATAAATGGGTGTGGAGTACCTTATTATTCCAAGTTGATAAGCAAGGGGATGGGCTAGTGACATGTTTGGGTACTTTTTAAGTGAAGAAGCCTGGAATAATGGACCATATAGGCTACAACCATGTTTCAAACACAAAGGGTTGGAATTTGAAATAGAACCAAGTCAAAAGCTAAGTCATGTGGTGGCATGCGTTGACATTATTTTTGGAATGGCCATGTTGCATTACTTGATAGTAGCATGCACTGGAATAATGAGCTCATAAAGTATGGAAATAGATGTGTCTCTATCCATCTAATAAGGTTCTCAAACTCAAAACTCTTCAACTTATCTATGCATTCTAAAGCTCTCTTGTGATTCTTCTTGCATGTGGGAAGGTCAAATTCCTCTCCAAGTTGTGTTTGAATTAAAAATTTAGAAAAAAAATTCTAATGAAAAATAAAAAAATTGAAGTTAGACAGTTTAATTTTTTTTTCTATTTTTTTCTCCTATTAATTTTTTTTTCAAAAATTCATGATCCAAACACAACATACGTATTAAGAATGATAATGTTAAAGAGATCGTGCGAACAGGGTCATGGTCAGGATTGTGGTAAAATGCTTTATTCTTACGGTCTAACCATTAAAAAATGAGACTGGAGATGTATGGAGACTAGAACTTAGGTGTGGAGCGCTTTGTCACTTATAAAATTTGAAATAAGTACATTTCAGTTGATTGACATTAATTTTTAATTATAAAGAATTTTTGAATCAGACGAAAAAAATAAGATTGAAAATTAGGTTGGTATGTGTCTGTTTGATACTTGAACCAAAAATCAAAACGGATTTATGAAGACATCATGGGTTGACTAATGGGTAATTAGTTTCATTCCTAAAAAGAGCTAATTAAAAGGCCAAGACAATTGATTCGAGTCCAAGTTGACATAATGTGGACTAATGCCACTTCTCTTTATTAGTTTCTTTCCCTTCATTCCCCATGAAGTCTATACTATATACTACGTGTATCATAAAAATGTTATACTCAATTGTGGTAAGTATTATAATCGGTGTGATAAATGTTATAAATGGTGTATATGTTAATAATAATAAAAAATAGTATGTTATGCATCATTGTGATAAACAAAAGTTATGATTTTTTTTCTGTTAGATCGTCTGTGACGAATATTGTGATCGTTTGTGATGATGTTATATCTGGGAGCACCATATGCACTATTTTTTTGGATGTGTACTTTAACCACTCTCATATACATATGCACACACATTATCTTCACAACTCCACTTTGATCTCTATTGGAACACCATGTTGCTGGATCAACATGTCAATGGGTGTGGTAGACAAGTCCTTTTTAGTCAAACTCACGAATATGTGCTCCTATAGATTTCTTGATAATTGAATAACAATGCTATAAGGGCTAAGTTTATGGAGCAAATGGGAATCTAATCTCCTTACTCTCATTGCCTATATATAGATGAGTTGTGAAATGGACTTTGGTATG
>BRYE01000023.1:18675448-18680448 GCA_030159115.1 Actinidia arguta var. hypoleuca
AGAAAGAGAGGACCCACCACCAATTCAACTGTCGCCGTCACGTTGCCGCTGCTGCTCGCCCCTCGCTGGACGCACAATAAGATTTGGGTTTTGGGTTTTGTTGATTTTGGGGTTGTTGGATGTTGATTCGGGGTTGGGGGTTGTTGATTTGCAGTGATTTAGGGTTGGGTAATTTGGGTAAAACAAAACTCAATTTGAAAAAGCTTTATTTTGGGAGATTTAAGGAAAATTAAACCCAATTTGAATTTTTCTTGTGTAATTTTGAAAAAATTAAATCTAAATTGAATAAAACCAAGGTTTGATTTTTGTTTGCGCGTGCGAGAGAAATAGATGCTCTGTTTTTTTTCTCTAGTTGTGTGAGCTCTATTTTTTTTATTTTTTGCGTGAGTGAGAGAGGCAGTGGTGGTGGGGTGAGAGAGAGAGAGAGAGAGAGAGAGGGGGGGGGGGGGGGGAGAGAGAACAAATATGATATTTTTTGTTGCTTTATTCATAAAGGGTCAGGGGCATGTTAGTCGTTTCATTTTCTATGCTAACTATGTTAAGTGATGAGGGGTAATTTGTAATTTTCAGAACTACGAGGGTGAGTACATAGTTGACTGAAACTTCAGGGGTGTTATTTGCAATTTACCCTTGATTTTTAAACAAACAAGGCCCCCCCCTGAAGTAAGTATACACCAAGTAAAGACTGTACCCAAAAAGTCATCTGTTATGAATGTTTCCAAACAGGCCTTTAAATATTTGCAAATGAAGTCAAATGCTAATTATTGCATTCATTTGGCTAGGCATAGGCATAGGCATAGGCATACCCTGAAGTTAGTGTAATGGCATAGTGGATAGCTGAGGGCGCATAAACGTTTTTTGGATGTATCTGGCGAGGTTTTAAAATCGGATTGGATCTGTCGGTTCAACCGGTTGAATTATTGATTAGTCGAAAAAATAGTATGGTCAGCTTTCTAAATTTGTTTTGATGAAAATTCGATCAAATTCAGTAAGAATTGCGGTTGACTCATGACCCAATCAATTGAACCGTTCGTTTCACTGTTTTAAGAAAAAATTTATGTTTTAATTTTAAAATTTTAGATTTTAAATATAAAAACTAATGAAGAAAAATAAAAGATATTTTATTCCATGTTAAAATTTGAGTATGTAGTATCGATGTTTTTTTATTAGTCAATGATATATGGTAAGATAATATAACGGTTACTATTGGCAGAGTTATATATAAATTGTCCATAGATGCATATTTTATTACTTTTCAAAAAATATTACAGCGTTTAGAAGGTTTAAATATCTATGCTCTAAAGAAAAAAATAACTATACTCTTTTTTTAAAAAAATAATCTTGGAAAATTCATTGGAAACAGTTTAGCTAATTACCCAAAAAAAATAATTTAGCTAAAACAAAAAGGACATAAAAGCAAGTGTGATCAAGTCTATCTTCCTTTATTTGGACAGGCCCTGCCTTAGCTACATACCGATACAACACATGAGGACGTTTTAAATCTCCCTCTCTCTCTCTTTCATGTACAAAGGGGACAACCCAATTCAATGGTGCATGCCATGGCGAGGGCTCCTCCTCCTAGTGGGACCACCGTGGAACCTGCCGGACATTAGAGGGGGCGGGCCACAACCCCTACAAAAGTTTGAAAACAAGTTCTGTTCTGTTTGGTTTAGTTTTTATTTTTTGTTTTATGTTTATAACACATCAAACTACCTAGTTCGGTTGACGGTTTTTGAATTTTATTTTTTCAATTATATTGATTTCTAGAGGGAAAGTATTTTGAGAAAATAAAACCCTATTCTAACAAAAAAACCTATACAACCCCGTACAATAATGATATGAAAAAGCCCATTGTCATGGGTGTTTTGCATCAAAATGAAAGCTTGACATTGATTCACATTATTCTGTATAAAAATTCTGCATAATCTTTTTTATATATATTTTCTCTATAAGAAAAACATGAAAAACATTTTTCTATTTTCCCCCCTTTGTTTCTAAATTCTTGAAAGCCATATTTGCTAAAAAAAAAACAAGATAACAACGTGCTTTTTGTTTTCAAAAACATTTTCAGAGAAGTGCCTTAAAAAACTACTTCCAAAAACAACCAAATGAGGTGGTAGCAGTTTGGACCCCTAAAATATATATAATTTTATCCATGTCCCCTTAACAAAATTTATGGCCCGCACCGTCCCAACAAGGGAACCTTTAACGGGCCCTTTGCATGGGTATAGATTTGATGAGGAATTTGATAGATTCTCCGTCCTTATCCTTCACTTACAAGAAATAAATTAATTTAAAGATAACCGTGAAATAATGATAACAAAATCATTATGTAGGTATATATATATATCCACATCTAAGTGGTTGAGCAGTTCCAGTTGTTTCCTAATGTAAAGCTTGATTGGAACAGCCGGAAACACTATCCTAAAAGTGTTTTCTGCGCCTACATCATGTTTCCGGGAAGCTTTACTAATATATATATATATATATATATATATATATATATATATATATATATATATATATATATATATATATATATATATATATATATATATATACACACGTGCAATACACGTTTTGTAAATGTGGTTATGAAACAGTTATTTTCACTTTTATTCACTTTGATAAAAATAAGTCTCAGAGTATATGCATACGTTCTTTTAAAAAATTGAATTTGGTAGGGATATTTTTTGTATAAAAAAATATGAGCAAACTTCAAAATATGAACAAGTCTTTATTAGATAATATTTTTTGTTAATAGGTAGATATTTTATTAGTAAGACCATTTGAATTGAACTTTGAAGTTAAACTTATGAGTCATTTTTCTTTAGAAAAAGAGAGGTGCGTAAATGATTATATTATGTGTCAGAGCTAATATATTGTAAACGTGCCAATACTGAATCCAGAAATTTTATAGAGGGGTAAGGTGAAATTATTCCGATTTTTAATTACTAAGGTAAAAATCTTTGGAGTTCAGAAATACGGAAGTAAAATTATTAAGTTTTTAAGATGGCCAAAATGCTAAGTTTTGTGTTCGTACATTTTGTTAGGTAATGGAGAATTTGTTGAAATTGGGGTATCTAATTAAGAATTTGCCAAAATTATGAGGGACGTGACCCCACCAACCATACCTTTTGTCCGCCTATGGTTGGTCGTATGGTAAAAGTAGAGCCCAATGACTTATTTTTTATACAACCTAATGTGTTAACCGTTAAGTATTCAACTACATAACTATGAGTGAAACGTTACACACAATCAATCACCTGAATTATGTAACATAATTGTTGCATCAAATAGTTTCTCCATCAAAATATATTTATTTAATTTTATATATCACAATCCCATCTATATGGTGAAAGAGATGTGTTTGGAAGGTTGGTTATGGCCAAAATAGAAATTTGTTTGATAGAGCCATTAATGTTTATTGGATTTGTCTACATCGTAGTTTGAATGATGGGAGAGCACTCCATATGGAGTGTGGGTCATTAAAGAAAGGAAAATGATAGGTACACATTTAAAAATGGATGTATACAAAACACACTTAAAAATATATCTCACAAATACAATAGATAGTGGATGAGTATTGTACATACTCGTTTTTGGATGTCTACTTATCATTGCGCTCTCTCTCTCTATTTCACAACTGCTCAGAAAATTAACCTGTCGAAAAATTATTTTCTTTTGGGCAAATTACATTTATCTCCCCTAAAGTTTCTGACAACTCCAGAGACTCCATGTCAGATTTGTCAAGTAGACCGAGTGTGTTTTTTACACTTTTGCCCTTACGCTAACTGGTTGACACCATCTAACTTTCTAAATCCAGTAAGACATGCCACACGTAATCCTTTCCTCCTCTATCAGCCAGATTGAACTTACTCAAACACAAACTCTCCACGCGCGCACACAGTCAATTCCCTTTCCATCATCAGATATCTCTCCCAGGTGATTGAACCCACTTCTCCCTCAACAAACCCTAAAAAGCTAGCGACGTACACCGTCAAGTGCCTTATCGGCACACCCACAAGTTTGCCCTCAATCTGGACCATCTGGTCATGGCCAATTCGGACTTAACCCAACTCAAATTTGGGAAAACAGAGCAATTCCGCTCCATGCTTTAGAGATCGACCCCAATTGCAGATCTTCGACATTCAATTGGTTGCTGTGATTTCTGGGTTTAGGAATTGGTGTGTTGTTCTAAGGTTTTCACAATTGAAGGGTAGATATAAGTATGTTATGGGTTTTCTCTATATATGTATTCTCTCTCTCTCTCTACCACGAGTATATATTACCCACATATATGTATTGTATTATACACACACATATATACATACATATGTAAATATCTATCTATCTATCCATATCGGTCTTCTCATTTCAATATGTAAAATTTTCTTCTATATATGCATCAATTTGTAGCTAATCTATAAGATTCGCGCCCGATTCTTATTGTCGACCGACTCTAGGGCCATCCCATCGCCATTGCTGGGTCCAATTTCTTGCGTTCATTTTTCAATTTTGGTCCAATTCAGCCAGTGGAAGTTTGTTTTGGGTGTCGATTTCGCAATAAGAAGGTTGGGATGTTGATAGTGGGTTTGATCTATTTGTGTTGGGGTTGTATGTATGGAGAGAGAGAGAGAGAGAGAGGGTGTAAAGAGAGGATGGTGGCAGTGGTGGAGAGGACAAATAAACGGGGGTTGGGGCTGATTTGGTGTGGGTGATAGTCGGGTGGGGTTGCTGTGGAGATGGGATGGAGTGGTTGTGGAAGTGGAAGAAGGGAAATTAAGGCGATTTTTATCTTTTTCTAAAGGATATCAAGGGACTAATGTCTACTCACATATTATAGGGGCAAAATAGGGAATTGGATAAATTAAATTGCTGACTTCAGCATTTTCTGTTAGTCAATACACAGTCAACTAACAGAAGGAGACCTGAACCTTAAAGTAAACTTAGAGGGAGTACAATGCAATTTTAAAAAGGTAGGGAAGGTCTGAGTTGTC
>BRYE01000023.1:18690448-18695448 GCA_030159115.1 Actinidia arguta var. hypoleuca
GAGAGAGAGACGCAAGTAATGACAGAATTTGTGGTTCTTATGATCCCATTTGGAGGAGAGATGGTATGAGAATTAAGATAGCCTCGCTTAATGAATCCAGTGCTCAAGTCTGGCTTAATTACTAATTACCCACTAAATTTGTCTAATACAATCTCTCACATAAACAACAGTACAAAGAGAGAGAAAATGATCGGAAGCTAATAGGTTCATCTATTTAACTCTCAAAATTGCAGTGCCAAAATTTGTATTTAGTTATGAAAGTTATGTGTGTATTGTTTATTTTACGCTTAAAGATAAAGTTTTAAAAAGCAAATGAAACTATATATATTTGTATTAAAATTAAATAAGTATTTTTAAATATCGTAATCACTAATTTGTGCATCACATGGAGTCAACACTTATTTTATCTTTATAATCTGTATTAGTGTTACATTTCTATTTTTTATCAAATTATTCACTTGATCGATCCAAAAAAATAAAAACAAAAACTTGTGTTCATCAATTCTAGCTAGTTGATCTAGGTTACGTGATCATTGACTATTTTAACTCTACGTGTTGTCGTATTCGTTTAGAAATTTTTGTGATATTTTCATTCATTTCTCTAAATTTACAATAGAATTGCATAATTAAATTACAAACTACCCTAGTTCAGTGCACTGGATGGGATTTTGACTTCACAATTAATGGTCAATAATTTCAAATCTTGACTTGCTTTTTCATTTCGTCGAATACTACAAGAGGAACTAAAATATACTCGAAATAATAATTATAAGCTTAAAATACTGTCAATGTTAATTTACCAGACACCATTTTTAAATATCGCAATCATTAACTTGTGCATAACACGGGCCCAACGCTTGATTTATCTCTATACATCTGTATTAGTATTACATTTTCTTGTAATGTAATTAACTATAAATGTCTCTCAAGTATCAACTATTAACAAGTTGTCTTACCAACACAAATCTCCAGAATTTTCAAAATTGAAACTTAAAATGCCCCCTTTAATTTAAAAGGTATGTTCAGAGACTTAGTACTAGTTTTTTTGAGATTTTTTGCAGCTATGTTTTTTAAATTCTTTCACTTTTAGGGATTTTATTTTGTAATCGTTTGACTTAAATTTTATAAGTTCTAAGTTTTTCTTGATGAGAGCAGTCTAAAAAAAAAATATATATATTGTAATTTGAAAAATATTCACTAAAAACAAAAAATATATATTTTCACTTAACAAATTAGTTAAATTAATTATCTTTTATGGATTTTTTTATAAATTTGAACAAAATTTTTACATTTTCAAATTCCTTTTATCAATAGGACTTGGGAAAATGTAAAATTTTGACTTTGCTTAAAGGGTGAAATGGATCTACGCTAATAGACGGTTGAATTGATCATCACAAATTAATCGATTCTTAGGCCAGATACTGAGTTATTAAAAAAAAAATTGAAGTAAGTCAGTTTCACCAAATTATCATGCGGGTAAAAAACATTATTTGCCTTGAGGCCCAGTTTGGGATATACTTTATTTTATTTTATTTTTGCTTTCTTGATTTTTGCTTTTTTTTTTTAGTAAAAAACATTCGTAGCCGTTTGATTAAAATTTTACATTTTTTCCGTTGCTCTTGACGAAAGGAGTTCGAAAATATAAAAAAATTCGTCAAATTTGAAAAAAAGTTCACTAAAGACGAAAAAAAAATATTTTAGATGATTTATTTGGGATACAAATAGTTTTTTTCATCTTTAGTAATTTTTTTTCAAATTATATGAAAATGTTTATATTTTTGGACTCCTCTGATAAAAAATAACCAAAAAAAATATAAGATTTTGATCAAACGGAAAAAAAATTATTACAGAAAAAAACTCAAAAATTAAGGGGAAAAAAAACCCCAATAACCTAAACTAAAAATGCAATTTATGTTGTTGATTTTTTTTTCTGGGTATTCTGTTAGAATCGTTTTTTCTTGTCTATGGTAATACTAAATAGAATTCCATAGAAACGTCAACTCAATCACTCTTGTGATTGCATAAACCTTAGCACTGGTCGTACTCTTACCAGATCCATTTTTCCTCACATTTCTCTTGTCAAGGATAGGCTAAATTTGACTTAGTTTTTTTTTTAAATTTTTTTTAGCTATTTGGGTTTTGAGTTTTTCCATATTTAGTAAACTATTTTAATTGTTTGATTAAAATTTTATATTTTTTAAATTCTTTTCGACAAGAAGAGTCTAAAAAATATTTAAAAATTAATCTAATTTACAAAAAAATCACTACAAACAAAAATAATATTTTTTTCTCAACAAATTAGCTATTTTTTTTGTTTTTTAGTGATTTTTTCCCCTAAATTTGAATAAAATTTTACTTTTTCAAATTTTTTCTTGTCGAGAGAAAACAAAAAAATATAAAAATTTGATCAAAATGTGAAAAAGAATCGCTTACAATGAAAAACTCAACAACAACAACAACTACAACTAATTCAAACAGGTCCTAAATTGAAAAATATAATTATTTTGTCAAATAATAATAAAATTATTAATTTGAAACCAAACAACTACTTATAATTTAAAATTGTACTATTTTAGCCATCTCAAACTGGATCAGAATACAAATTTGCTCACCATGAGTGAGTCCAGTCAAATTCACTAATTATCTAATAAACTTGATGAACATTACTCTTTTTTATGATCGATTAAAACTGAGTTCCTATTATTTTCAACCATTCATAAAAAGACATTGGTGAAGATAATGTTTGTTCCACATGCAAAGCATGGATGAATAAATTAATTGGGACTCGTACTAGCACCAGCACCGCCCTTCAGTGCCTTCACACTAGAAGTTCAAGCAGTCTACACTAGGGAAGTAACCATTCATTGGTATTTAAACTTGAAAAAGACAGCAGAGTTCTCAGTGGTTCCTACCAAAATATTAATGTATGGACAAAATTGATAGGACATACGGTGTATTTTATAAAAATATTACGTCTGATTGTGATGAATGTTACGAGGGTATGTATATTAAAAATAGTATATTACGCATCATTGCGATAAATGTTTGAATAAATAAGAATTTGTAAATTTTTTTACGATCGATTGTGATTGTGATTGTGATTGTGATAATGTTATATCAAAACACACCATATGTACCATTTTTTGGTGCGTATTTTAGCCAATTCCTAATGTATGTACACAAACACTTGTAAGATGACACAATTATGCTCGATTTGTAACAACTTGCTTTTATCATAAGTACATTTTTCATGTTATTTGTATATTGACTTTGTTCTTGCATGTGGCAAGACTTGAACCACATTAATCTTATAGTAAATTTTTTTTATAACTCGGTATTCGGACCAAAGTCCCTTTTTGAATCGGCTAACTCAAGACTCGATAATTCTCAGGAGGTTTTGAACGTAAGATCTTAAATATATTAGTTGGTCTTTAAATTTCAGGCCTAGGTCACCATGCCCATCTCTATGGTTTAAGATTCCTATAAATACTATAAAAAAAAATTGTGTCTTTTCACATAGCGAAAATTAAAACATACAAGTCGACTTCAGATCATTTTTGTGTTTGAATACATTGTTCAAGAAACATGAATGGACTTATATGAAGGTTAGATGGTAGGTATCAACATTTCAGGCAAAAGGCGCCTTCTCTTGTTTCACTATTTCTATTTTTTATCAAATTATTCACACGCTAGATCCAAAAAAATAAAAACAAAAACTTGTGTTCATCGATTTAAGCTAGTCTATCTAGCTTACGTGATCAATGACTATTTTAATTGTACGTGTTGTCATATTCGTTCAGAAACTTTTGTGATATTTTTATTTATTTCTTTGAATTTAGAATAGAACTGCAGAAATTGAATTACAAACTATCCAGATTCAGTGCACTGGGCGGGATTTTGACTTAACAAATAATGGTCGATAATTTCAAATCTTGACTTGCTTTTTCATTTCGTCGAATATACTCGAAATAATAATCATTGCCAATATTAATTCATCGGACACCATTTTCTCTTCCCTTCCAAGCACCTTTGTTTATTTGTGCTTAGTGTCATTAATTTTTCTCGAGTATTTTTTCATCACAAGAAAGAACGAATAATTTTTCCCATTTTCGTCTATTTTCTATTGGTCATTGGCATTGGCCGTTATAATTTTTTTCCATTTTCATCCAATTAAATAATATTTTAGTATTTTCAAAATATTATGTACCATTGATCTATTTTCTATTGGTCTCGCTAAACAATAACTACTCAAAGGTTCGTAACTTTTTCTTCTATGCCATGTTTTGAATCTTGAATTTGTGATCATGGGGATTTGATTTCTAAGGTCAAAACTCAAAAGGGATCAAGGACAGTACTGAATTTACAAGGTACATTTTTGAACTAGGATCTCTAAAACCCTGAAGTAGCTAATTCATGAACATTTTTTTTATGAATCTCATGAACAATATGCAGGGTCATTGCCGAATGTGGGGTAGTGAGTAGGAGAGATGAGAGGAAGAAAATCGAGGATAGAAACTCGCGGTGGTTCTACGGAGACGGAGGTAGCTGCAACCTACAATGTCCAAGCTGCAATACCGAAACAGTGAGATCGGCCGCCAAAGAATTAGAAGACCGGAGAATGTAGAGAGACAAAGTGTATGTTTTACTAGCAAAAAGTGCGTACCTTTGTGAAAACTTATGTTATCCTTATATTGTCTAGCTCGGCGCGTACCTCGACGTGCCAAGTGCTGTGTCAATAGATAGGTAACTGACCCAACCATGTCTCTGCGGCTTAGTTGGTAGCACGTCTCCATACCATAGACGTTGCGTTTCAAGCATTGGGTCTGTCAAAGGAAATTTTGTCGTGCAAATTACCCTATTGTCCCCTGACATACCTCGAGATCGCTGCCGATCATTGTCTCTTGACCAACCTTCGACATGGTTGCTCCATCGAACTTGTTATATAGCGACAACTCGGTTATGACGCGGACCTTTAGTCCAAATGATGCTAGTGCTTGGTG
>BRYE01000023.1:18730448-18732948 GCA_030159115.1 Actinidia arguta var. hypoleuca
TAGTTTATTTTTATTTTTTTGAACATTTTTTTCCTAAATGTCTGTTGTAAATAGTAGAGATATTCTACATTTTGGCTATTATGCGTAAGCTGGAAAAAAAAATCAATTGTTGTGAAAATGTGAATTTAAGCAATTGAGTTATATTTTAATGTAAAAACTATAAAATATTTTTTTCCATTGAGTTTGTCTTAATCTAATTGTAGTTCAATAAAAATAAATAAATTAAAAATGCATTATCAAGCAAAAAACTCATTACGTTCATGGATCTTTAACAAAAATAAAGCAAAAAGTAATTCGTTGACGACTTATCAATGGCATAAGATAGCGAATAGTGTCTCTGGTGCGGGTGAGTCTCTACTAGAGAGAAAATGGTTTAGAGAAGAAGATGAGTACTCCGGTGAGTTATCATAAGAATATACAATTATAATAAAGTCAAATAATAATTGGGTAGTCGGTAGAAGGAGAAATAGTGTTTTCTAAAAAGCAATTATTCAAAAAAAAATGCTAAAAAAACAGATAATTGCATAATCTTTCTATTAAACTCACAGAATAATTAATTACTACCTTCCCTCAAAACATTAAAAAGGATAAAATAAAAATAAAAAACTCTTACTCATTTAAAGCATGAAAGGGAGTAATGAACAACCATTATTCCTATTGGGGAAGCCTTTGTAGTGATGTAGTACATCATAAACAAGTGGTGTGTTGGGATGTAGTAGGATGTGGAAAGTTCATGATGAAAGTTTTAGTTGAAGTTAAATTGGATTATTTTAAAAAAAAATAGTATTTTTTTATTCTGTTGGGTATTTTTTAATTTTTTTAATTCGTCTAGAACAAAATAAAATATATTTTATTTTTACTTTTTATTTATTTCTTTCATTGAGACGAAATGAAAAGGTAGTAAAAAAAGTAATTAAAAACATATATTCAAGACAAAAACAATCTAATTTATAGATTGGACTTGGGAGGTTATAATGTAACCATCCACCTAATTCCTATATTGGGTTATGGCTTGTCTTGCTTGAGAATCAAGATCAATATCCAATTGCCATTACCTTTAATTCCTACTTAACCTCAACTTAGTGTTACCTAATTGGTAATTATTTAGGAATATTCTCTAACTATTGTACTTGGACAACCTTACATGACAACAATCTATCTATCTATATTAGTACATAGTTTATTAACATGCACTAGTTTAAATTGTAGGTAGTCCCTCTTAGTTCTAGGAGTACTATTTTTTTTTATGCAATTATTTGTTCAAGATTGTAATAAGAGAGGGTAGAGGGATTTGTGTTGTTGTGCCCATCACATTCACTTTTATTATTCCAACGGTTAATTTAGTAGATTTGCTAAACAGATTATTTATGCCAGAAAATAAAATTAATTGAATGTCGGTAGACGCAAAATTGGATTATATTTGCTTTTTAAAAAATGCAAACAACAAGGATGGTTTTAAGAATATGTCATCCGGTGCCTAAACTATATACAACTCGACTCCGTGTTATTAACATTCAATCAACATGACTTTTACGTGAATAATGCCAAGTTTGACGTAGTTTTTTTTTTTAGAGAGAGAGAATTTTTAGCTTTTTTGATTTTTCAAGTTTTTTTCGTCGTTAGGTTGGTTAATGGGCTTTTTTTCACCGTTTAATCAAATTTTAATTTTTTTCGATTCCCCTTGACAAGAAAATCTTAAAATGTAAAATTCTTGTTTAAATTTGAAAAAAAAAAATAGCTAATTTGTTGAGTAAAAATTGATATTTATTATATTTAGTGAGCTTTTTTGCAATGTAGGTGAGATTTTTGTATATTTTTCCGACATTCTCATTAAAAAAAATTAAAAATATAAAATTTTGATCAAACGGTTAGAAAAATTCACTGAAAGCGAAAAAAAATAATCAAAAATCAACGTATTATTAATTTTTTTTTAAAAAAACTAAGTCAAAGTAGACCTAATTTGCTGAACCCAACCGAATGAACAATTTGAATTATTGACGTGAACTCAAATGCAAATGCAAAAGACAAGAAAATTGAAGAAAATGTGCGTTAATTTATTTTTCAAAGATGTCCACGATAGGCACCACCTTAGTTCTCAAATAGGGGGTTGAGGCTATTTGTGGGCAAACATATAAAAGCAATGTTCATTAAATTGGGTAATTGAATAGCCACTATGTGTCATGTGTGTTTGTGGGGTACCCCTGGTCCGTGACTTGTTACCAAATACTTGAACCTCATATGCTCAAAAGTCATGATACCAATAGGATAGGCTTCAAAATTCTGTTGATTTCTTTCTTTCTTTTTTCTATAATCGGGTGTTCAGACCAGTTTACACGCAACTCGACTAATCTCGAGAGTTCTAAAGTTAACGATCAAGAAAACCTCCAATCGCTTTAATATTTTGTTGATTGTAGTTGAAAATTCAAGACCCCTTTTATAATAAAAAAAATTAAAATAAAAAATTTGTAATCAGTAAATGATCACATAAAATTCAGCTGGA
>BRYE01000023.1:18827948-18832948 GCA_030159115.1 Actinidia arguta var. hypoleuca
TGGGAATGGACCTGGGCATCCGTGTGCATTGGCCTGACACTGGCTTGGGCCGAGCCACAAAAACTAACCAACGCCACGGAGATAATGAATTTTAAGAGTAGGATTGGACTATTAGTTATGTAAAACTCAATTTAATAATGTTTTAATATATAAATTAAATTCTTAATTAATATTTCATTTGAACAGTTAATCTAAAAAAATTAGAAATCACATGGGGAGACTGGTATTACTAATCTAATCTAATTAGACTATTATTTTTAAAAAATAAAATAAAATTACTAATTATATTAAATTAAAATCTATTATCAAACACGTCCTTATAGCATTTCAAAACATACTCCATCACACTCTCCCTCTGATTCTTCCCTTGTCTTAACTTTATGTCCCATATTTCCGATTTCAATTGACTGTAAATTGACTACTGTGTGACTTCTGATTCGAATTTATAATGTTCAGGCATGTGCTGATTGTTGTCGTTTTAGGACTTGTAGATTGACTGCTACAATAGTTCCCATTCATCTGGATACGTTCCCGTTTACCCATTCTGTTTGCCTTGGTGATTGACATAAAAATATTTGATTTCTGGGTTGATTTTGGAGAGGAATGGAAAACACAGGACACGTAAAAACATGGGATTATATGAGAAATGCTGATTGAGTTTTTATCACCGTTTTATGTCACTTCGGATGCTAGTGATTAGTTTCCTTTTCAGAAAAAAAAAAAATATGGGAATGTATAATCAAGGTAAATCATATTTTTCCACGTATGCGTGAAATAAAATAGTGATAGAATTCTGCTGATATATAGAAGCCTTTGGATTATATATGCAGTAAGATTAGTTATATGCTATGAAGCACAGGCAAAACTTGAAAAAAATAAGGAATGGATATGACTAGGGTACACTCCTAAAAAATATATTTTTATAATTTATAGTAATAAATTATATATAATAATTGGATAACCAAATATAAAAATTAATTAATGACTTAACTAATTAAGAAGTCAAGCTATAAATCAAAGTTTAATAAGAAAAGTAGGCACAAATTAGAGTTTAGTGTTATTGTTCCGAAGAACGTATGCACTAAAAGTTAAATATTATAAACATGTTAAGTTAGAGAAAAAAAATTTGTCAAGCTAATTTAATCTCCATATAGAAGTAAAAACTATTTCGGGTAGAGTACAACTATAGCATATAGTGGGTACTTCTAGGGTACGACAATAATTAAGAAAAAAAATTGGTACGCATTTTGAAATACCCGGTACATATTTAGAAGTACCATGCAAGTACCGATACCAGTACAAGTTTGACATAGTTTTTGAAGTAACATGATTCATAGGTTATATTGTGTTTCTTGAGGGTGTGATGAGCAATGGAATAAAGAGAAGAGTACTTTTGACCTGGGATGAGGAGCAGGGGCGGAACAAGGATTTTAATTAGGGAATTCAAAGTGTAAAAAAATTTAATATATTTTAAGAGGATTAAAGTGTAAAAAAAAATTCTTAATTTTTTTTTTTATAATTTCTTAAAAGTCAGGAAGCTCCTGTTGACCCCCACTTGGGTCCGCTATTGATGAGGAGGGGATATAATTTGGAGAGGAGGGGAGGGGAGGGGAGGGATTAGCTATATTAAAGAAAGGGGAAAAATCTCCCCCTATTTGGGACAAAAACATGATCTCACGAATAAGATTTTGCATCAAACACCGGACCCAATTGTTTACTACCAATATATATGAACTTTTTGAAGATTGTGCACATTGATGTGCTGCATATTATGCATGTAATCTGTTAAGTAGATGTGTATATCTGATTTGTGTAGGGTATGACATCTCTTACATTATAATGTGAGTTGGGTGAAAAATCAGCAAATGGGAGATTGTTATCAATTGGGCTCTTCCTGGCATATTTCGTGAACCATTCCTTGTTTAAGTTCAACTCATATGCGAGTTCCAATAGTTTTTTTTTCTGTTGTTTACTAGTCTTATTTGGGAGGAGATAAATAAAACATTAACCTCGGATTAGCTAAATTGGTCGGCAGGATACTGTACACGCATAGAAAAAACATGTTTGTTAAGTGATGCTCGATTTCATGGCGGGAATTAGATTGTGTAATTTTGTTCTTAACCAGGCTGGAGTTGATTGTCCTGTTTTTATTTCTATTTCTTAAGTAATCAATTTGTTCATCTCTAATAAAGCTGTCAAGGACTGCTTGAGCATCTTCAATGAACTAGACAAAAAATGTGTGTTAAAGTGTACACATAAGCGAAAATGGGTCTCAATTTTGTGAGTTAAATGTTGAGTATTTATAGAGTCCTTGGATGCTCCAATAGGTTAGCCAAAAGTGTGTTAAAACAAACAAAAGTTAAAAAAAATATACAAATGGACCCCACTATCTAATCGTATCTCTCTTTCTCTCTCTCTTGGTTTGTTAAGCAAGTGGCTAAGGCCACTTTAGCCCTTCCATTGGAGGCCAAAAAGTGACAAAAAAATGTGTTAATTGTACATGTCATCTAATGAGTGATGTTATCAAGTTGTTTACTGAGTTCATTGGAGATGCTCTAGTTCCCTGTGTGATGATTGTCTGTCTCAAAATTAGAGGTTATTTTAATGGTAAATAATATCCTCACGGAATCCTTATGCAGAATCCTTGACTAGAATGATGTAGCATTGGTGTTTCTGAAGTCTAAAGTTGTTTTGTTGGTTCTTTTGGTTTAAACCTTAAAGAGGTGAATGAAGAGTCGTCATTCTGTCTTGATAGTTCTGCAGTTTTCCGGCTTGTATAGCATTGCCCTATTGTAATCCTATGTTTTGTTCCCATTTCAGCATTTTGTTCTAGAAGAGAACATGTTAGAAGTTGACAGCCCTTGTGTGACGCCAGAAGTTGTGCTAAAGGTATCAGGTCATGTTGATAAGTTTATTGATCTCATGGTTAAGCATGAAAAGATCGGTACATGTTACTGTGCGGATCACTTTCTCAAAGATTTTTGCAAAAATCTGAAGATAACGGAAGAGAAGACCGCAATTTAAGCATGTTCTTGCTGTTTTGGACGATCTTTCTGCAGAAGAATTGGGTGCAAAGATCGCATATGGTATTACTGCACCTGATACCAAGAACCCTCTGTCTGCCCCTGTCATGGTGACAATCTCCAAGGAGAAAAAGAAGGAACATCAGATCAGAGGGTTTTCACGCCATCAGTAATTGAACCATCTTTTGGTCTTGGGAGGATAATTTACTGTCTCTACGAGCATTCCTTCTACACACGGCCGAGTAAAGGCAGGGATGAACAGTTGAACGTGTTCTGTTTCCCTCCACTTGTGGCACCTATGAAATGCACCATACTCCCGTTGGTTCAGAATCAGCAGTATGAGGAGGTTGCCAAACGCATAGCCAAATCATTAACTACTGCCAATATCTCATATAAGATTGATATAACAGGTATGCATCACAAAGCACGTTTATTTTACTTTTTATATTGTGTTAGTAAACTATTGAATTGAGGTTTTCCTTTTCAAATGAGGAAACCAACTTTTATTATATTGCATTCTTCATGTTTGTCTTCATTTTTTTTTTTTAATTTAGTAGATTCTCCCCGTGAACTTCCCTAAATTTATCAGATGATGAACCTCGTGCCATCTCAGTCTAGGCCATTATAACTCTTACAATTTGCCTCGGTAAGAGTAAAGTGGCTTTCACTTTTGCTGTGATATATATTGTTGTCATTGGCAATCTGGTGAAGTGGTAGACTTTACAGTTAAATATTTAAATTTATGCCTTCATTTTTTATGCTGCCGGCACATCAATAGGGAAGCGTTACGTGAGAACAGACGAACTTGGTGTTCCCTTTGCCATTACAGTGGATTCGACAACTACAGTGACACCCCGGGAGAGAGACAGCAAGCAACAGATTCGTGTTAATGTAGAGGAGGTGGTGACTGTAGTTAAGGAGGTGACCGATGGTTTGAACACATGGAACGATGTGCTGTGGAAATACCCAACTCATTCAGCCGCAGCATCTGAGGATTGAACCCGTGAGGTTTATAATCTTGCTTCTTAGCACCAGTATTGTTTGGAATTTTTTCAAAATGGATTTTGTTTTGCACACAAAGTTGTATTGGCAAATCTGGCAGGACCATGTGAATTGGAAAATATTGTTACTCTTGCTTCTGTAACCCATCCTTGTGCCTTGAACTATGCGAATGCTGTTTTCTTATATGAATGTAGTTCTTTTTTACCGAAAAGTGAAAAGCCGACATTTTCTCCTCTCTCCTTGAAAGCTCTCTTGGTGCATTGGATGCCCCGTAAAGTCAGTGCGAGGCGTAGTAATGCTCGTATGGTTGCATCTTGGGCTTGTGCATTGGATGCCTCATCTCTCTTCCCTTCTGTTCATTTCTCTATCCACCCAAACTTGGTCCACATAGTTTAGTGAACTCTTCTATTAGTTTTTTCCTAGATGAACTTCCCCCCAACCCCACCCACAACACTTTAGTTCTAAAACTGGATTTAAACAAAACCTTCATACATCTCGGCTGGTAAAGACTTGTCCTTGTGTTTAAGGGTCTTTAGTTCGAGTCTTCTGTTAAGGTCACAAGAGGTTTGCCTGACCATTAATTTTAGCGTCCCTAGATTAGTTTCTTTTGAACCTAGTTAAATTGGGCGAGAATATTGGGTTATTAAAAAAAAACAGTTCCAAACAAATAAAAATAGGACCAAAGCACAAATCAATCACAGCAGAACAAAACAGATAATTTTGAGCCCAAGTACAAAAAGAAAAAGGAAACTTTTGGGCATTCATTGCACTAAAACAAAATACAAATCCAATTTGTTTAATTGGTATTTTCTTGATTTTTTCTTTCAAATTTACAATAGTTTCTATATGTTGCTTACCAATATAATTATGAATACGAAACTAATCAAAAAATATACTAAATCCCATTTTGTGTGTTTCTAGCATAGCATTTTATTTAAAAATCAGCTTCTCTCAAGCTCGCGAGAAATTAAGAGG
>BRYE01000023.1:18887948-18890448 GCA_030159115.1 Actinidia arguta var. hypoleuca
AGAATTAGGTTTTAAGTATTAAAAATATTTTAATTTTAGCATGAATTTCCTACGCTTACCTCATTTGATTTTTGTTTTTTACCAGTTTTTTTATTTACAAGAAGAGTAATTAATTTCCATAATTTGATTTAATTTAATTTTAGAATTAGTTCGTTATGCATGAATTAAATCCCATGCATAACGACCGGTAGGTAACATAACGACCGGTGATTAGAACCTTGCCCTCGACATTCATTAGAGGACACCTGAATGTGTGTAAATTGATCGACTATATGACCGCATAAAGATATTTTGACTTATCTAACTATGGAAACCTTTTGGTAACTTACCCGTTGTCAAAGTGGCCGAAATTCTTGAAGGCACTTAGATTAAAGCGGATTGTGATTCTTGGGGATCGTAATGCACGTGGGCAATTGTCATTCTCATTAGCAAGAAAGGAAATGAGAAGACAAAGATTTGGAAAGAAAATAACTAGACGAGTCTAAAATTAGGAAACAAACAGCTTGACGATCGTTTGCTTGCTTATCTACTTTCAGTCACTGTGGCACGACTCTCATCAATGATCATAAACGAGTACCACATTTTAGGTATAAAAATCAACTTCAGTGGCGAGAGAATCTCTGTGCAAGAGAGAGTACAGGGGGGTGGGGGGGTTCCAATGGGTAGGTCTTCAAGTCTTCTCATCCATGGTGGTCAAAAATTTTCTTTGTGAAACTCAAATTTGGTGGAGGTCTTATGGGAGAAATCGGAAGCAAGCTGCCTTTACTCCTTTGTAAGTGCTGGTGCGCCACAGTAATACACCCCTGCATTTGTCAATAGCCAATCAACAATAACAAGATAGGGAGTATTATATTTCACTGGAAAGTTGGAAGCATGCAGCATGAGGTAACTTAAATAAAATTTACTATCTTGAATTGCGATCAAGAAAAGCACTACTGCACGCTACTACATGTATGTATTCTCATTTTAATGGAAAAATGACAGAGAGAGAAGAAGATTCCCAGTTATGGGGAAGATATCAATAAAAGTAATGTTTCAAATAATGTTCATGCTACTAAGTTTTTGATTTGTGCCGAAAATGGAATAGATATTCAAGGTAGTAGTAAAACTCACCAACTCAGTCATTGGTGTGATTGACAGCAATGCGCTTGTAGACACTGCGCCAGTTGGGCTTCGCAAAGTGAGACTTAACGCGAGTGCCTGAGACAACGTCCACACTGTTCTTGGCATGGTTGAGTGACTGAATCATGGCGATGAGCACAGAGCGAGCATCACCTTCTTCATAGACAATAGTGCAGTAATTATGCATCTCTATCACTCCCTTATGATTCAACATGCCACTTCATTCATATTTCCTTTAAACCAGTCAAAAGAGCTTTGTTCTCTTGTGACCCAATAGAAGTATGCTCTTCTTGTCCTGAAATTACTGTGCCTCCCCGACCCAGATTGTCTCTTTGGTGTCCCATTTTCCAGAGCATTCTCTTCTTACTCCATGGCCTTCATATTGTTCCCAATGTCCTTGACAATGCTGATCATTGGGGTTGCTCCAATTCCCAACCCAACCAGTAACACAACTTCATAATTTTTATAGTCTTGTGCTGGTGCTCCATATGGACCATCGATCAACACTCTGGGAAACTGTAAGAATCAGCCATCATTGTCAATTCCACGGATGCTAGTTCTTTTAGTTGCATAAGAATTCACGAGAATTTTCCTTCAAAAGTGAAAGTTTAATGTGAGGGAATCTTCAGTAGTAGTAGAAAACAACATAATGAACCTTAATTTTTTGCCCCGTGAAGATTGTCCTGGTTGACAAGACAATGTACCATGTGCTTGACAGTGAAGTGGAAAATTGGCACCGTAACCTATTATTCATGTTATGACATACCATATACCATATAGCATCGTCTGTCTATTAATTTTGTCACAGCTGATGTTTATTCAACAATACAGCTTGTTGGTTTCACGCTAAACCAGAGCATAGGGAATAAAATACGAAAACAAATATATGTTAAGAGTAATAGTGAGGAACTATTAATCTGAGTCATGGAACTAAAACCACCCTTCTGCAACTTGTTATCATAATGGGTTTAAAACCACCCTTCTGCAATCTGTATTTGATAAAGACTGTTGGGGGTTCTCCTTGTAACCAATAAAGTCATCATGCTGAGAATTAACCTTGACTTGTGAGAGAGGATTGAGAGTGAAAAAGAAGGTTGACTTTCTTTCTTCACTCTATATATCGTTTTTTTTCATTCTTTGTGTGTTGAATACTTTGCTGAAATGAGTTTTATGGGTAAAGAACTTAGAAAGGACTTACTTGGGATTGTTCTCTCCTGGCAAGCAGTCAGCTCTAAGGAGTCCACTCTTTCCAGTAGGTGGTGGCTGACATACCTAACGAAGACAAATACAAGCAGAGGTCGGTTACAATTCTCGGCAAGCAACCCATATTCTATAACATCAGAAACATACATATTCAGGATTTTGAACTAAAATTTAA
>BRYE01000023.1:18932948-18937948 GCA_030159115.1 Actinidia arguta var. hypoleuca
TGCCATTGGCCTGGAAATTATCCAAAGAAGTAAGCTTCTCTACCATTTAGGGTTTCAACTTTATGGTAAAATTGATAAATTTGGGGTTCACACTGAATTTATATCGATGATTCGAAGCATTTACTTATAAAAATATATTTATACAATCATACATACAAAAAATCATGTATTGATAGTCACACAATAACATTATTTATATTGATATAACAAGTATAATTTTCAATACAATTTTTTTTTTAAAAAAAGACAAATGCGATTCAATCATGTGACTACTAATCTCCGATCAATCTAATTTTATCAAATAACGAAATTACCTCTCTCGTGAGATGAAATAACCAAAAGGATAGATGTATGGAGAGGGGGCAATTCGGGTTATTGATAAAAGTATTTGTATGATAAAAGACAAAAATAAAATAAAATGTATCTAATAAAAAGTGAAGTGAAAAAATCATAAGTTTTTTTGTATTTGCTTTGGCAAGCAACTTCCCTATTGCAATAACATATTAATAGTGACCTCCCAAACAGGCTTCCATTAGTAATGAAGTTGCATGCATTTTCTTAGTCAAAAAAACCCCCAAACCATTAATGTAGGCGGCCACATTGTTGCAGTAATTAAACTTGGATTACGAAAATCTTCTCACTCAACACATTTTTGGTTAGTAGTCGAGTGATTAAGGCCATGAAATTGACCTAGTGGTTAAAATGGTCCCTTACCAAGTGTAATGTCAAGTTTCGAGTTTTGCTATTACGTAATATAGTTTCTAAATTTTCTTTCCTGAACTTATCCGGTTTAAACCTTTGGGTTTGCCAAAGTCCCACATCAATAATATGAACCTTGTAAATCATCCATGAAAATGGATGATCCGAAAAATAAAATTATAGTCACATAATTTCTCATATTGTTCTTCAAAATGGATGATTTATTTTTGAATTAAACTTGTCATTTTTTTTTAAAGATAACACCATCAAGTCATATCACTACACTTTATTCTATCAATCTGATTTTTTTCAAAAGTTTGGTCTAAATGTAAAAAGCTTCAAAATTAACTACTCGAATCATCAAACCTGAGATTCTGAACCTAGACTATATCATTTAGTGGACTAGAGACAAGTCGATCTTTACTAATACTACTACTTCTCGAGTATTATATGTCTTAACATATTTATAAATATATAATCTCTCTAACAATTATTGCTAATGTTTTACAAAAATGAATTAATCTACTTTGAAAACATAGAAAATGAAAAAAATAAAATCACATCAAAAGCCAAAGGCGAAAGTTTACGTAATTTGACAGAGTGCTTACATTTGCGACAGATTACAATGTCTTTATAGTATGAGATAAATACAAGACATCTTACAACAGTATCCAACCAGCATAAATAAGTTCCACACATCTAATACAACCAATCGAACATGCCCATAAATTATAGGCATTAATCTACTCTAAAAATAAGTTCCACACATCTCTAACAATTATTGCTAATGTTTTACAAAAATGAATTAATCTACTCTGAAAACATAGAAAATGAAAAAAAGAAAATCACATCAAAAGCCAAAGGCGAAAATTTACGTGATTTGACAGAGTGCTTACATTTGCGACAAATTACAATATATTTATAGTATAAGATAAATACAAGACATCTTACAACAATATCCAACCAACATAAATAAGTTCCCACACATCTAATACAACCAATCAAACATGCCCATAAATTATAGGAATGCTTGCGAAGAAAGAAATTCCATGATGGTTCAATAAAAAGCAACCCTTTGCCCATACTTTCTTATCCAAAAAAATGTTTCCGTTACAATTGAAGTGCCAGTTGAAATCCAAAGAGCCAATGATGTAAGCCCAACCCAACGTCTTACCACCTTTTCTTGGGAAGCGAAACATGTCCTTACCTTAGCTCCTTGTATAAATGAGGGAAATGGGTCAGTCTATCCAACGTCACTTCAAATCTCAGAGAGAGAGAGAGAGAGAGAGAGAGAGAGAGAGAGAGAGAGGAGTATGGCAGCAACAGTTGCCAGAGGATCACAGACCATGAACTCCGTGTACATCAAGTAAATTTTTTATTTGACACTATTTTGTTTTTTAAGGCAATAAAACTTATACTATTTCTAGATATCAAAATGGCACTCTTTATGGTATAGCAATCTTTAGGCCATGTTAGGCGCCAGTTTTTTTTATATTTAAAATAAGTAAAAAAATCAATTAGAATTAGCTTTTTATTTTTTGTTTTTATTTTTTTTACTTAATTTTAGTTAAAATAAAGCAAAAAAAGTAAAAAAAGCAAAAAATATTGATTTTTTTGATAGCAAATTTTAAAAAACTTGATTTTTAAACATTACCAAATGGAGCCTTAGTCTTTCGTTGGAAAGTTTAAAAAAAATAAAAAATATTTAGTCTTTTTGTTCACTATCTAGCTTATATTTTGCGTATTCTAATAATGTTCATTCTTACTTCTTAGGCCCCATTTTGTTGTCTTATTTGCTCATTTTGAGAAACTTCATTATAGTATGATTAGCCACACGATCATCACGTTTGTTTGATAAAAATGGTTGGCAAGTGTGATTTTGAGAATATACCGTTTATTTTCATAAGACAAATGTAATCCAATTACGAGACTACAATATTTAATCAATCTGATTTGTCTATGAATAGTCTACTTGGCTAATCTTACAAATTAAACTGCTCGAATCACTTGGATAGATTTTGTGTGAGCCCACAACCCACCAGATGTAGTGTCTAATTAATGGATCGCAAAACACTACAACCTTGAGTTCCCTTAAAATATACTTGTTTTATGGTCATTTTAATTATCTAAATCGTTAATGTTGATCATCCATGAAAAAAAAATAAATCGATCGAATATCGATAATTATATGATCTAAATACATTTTTTTTAAATGATTGAAAGGCAAGTATGATTTTTTAAATATACTAGAAGACAAACGACATCCTATCATTTGGTTTCTGATATCCAATCAAATTAATTTTTTGCATGGATCATATGCTCAACGGACTTTATAAATTCAACGTTTTGAATTATAAAAACGGACGAATGATAATATCATAAAAAGGGTACTACAACCCAAATATAATAATTTACACTCTTCTTTCCTCTAAAAATACTCATTTTTTCTCTGTATTCATGTATGACAAAGATGGAATGCCAAATTCGCAACTTGCATAATAAAAAAAATTATTAAAAAAAAATTTGTTTGGAGAAAAGGCAAAAAAATTATACTCTAGTCAAAGTTCTTTTACCTAAAATTACACATCACTTCTTCTAATTTCAAGATTACACTAGATACTTCAATACATCTTCTTTTTGACCCCCACGTCAATGTTGCGAAAGGCCTATCACAAGAAGGGCTCGTGTGCCGACATGGTGAGTGACACCGTCAAACCTAATGGCGAGGAGATGAAGACCAAGAGCTTGGTGGGAGACCACCGCGATGGCGACTGGTGGGTCCTAGATCACCGGACCGGAATTTACTACCCCAAGGGCCAATAGAAGGTCATCGAAGATTTACCTCTTAGAGATGAGAAGGATTTCAGGATTAATTGGTTCTCCAACAACGAGGACTTCATTTGATTCCTAATCAATGACTTTTAATAACATGTCGCAAGATTGATTAAATAAGCTTAATTTGTTTGTAAATTCGCCGTATTTATCAAATCTTTTCCTATCTAACGGAAGGCTATTGGATCAAATGACAAAGACATTGTGGAGAAAAATATGACTTTTCCCAATATATCAGCTTGATGTTCTCGTATTTTGAAGTATGTGCTGGAATTTTTAATAAAAGAATTGTCCTCAAAGATGAAAACCGATAAAATTAAAATTATGGAGACTAAAATGATACAAAACACACATGCAGGGGGTCAATCGTTATAAGATAATTTATTATTATATATATTATTGCAAAGCTCCATTTACTTTATTTTTAAACAAATAAAAAAAAATTAAATCTCATCTTAAATAAAAAAATATATTAATAATATCTTAGTATGATTTGTTTAATTTTCGTATTAAAATCAATATAAAAATAAATTATCAATTCAAATAGAAAGTATTTTAATAATATATTTCTTTGATTATAATTTTTTTATAATTTTGAAAAAGCTTTGAAACAAGGAATGGATTTCTTAATTAGTAATGCACAAAAAGCAATTTAGGTTTATTTTATCTCATCGCTATCATCTAGATATTAAATTGATTAATGCGATTTCTTGTATTTTTATCCGTGCATAGCTCAGGGGCATATGAAAGCTCCATTCATTTTCTTTTAAACAACATAAAACAAATCAAAACTCATATTATATGAAGAGTATGTTAATAATATCTTAATATATTTTATTTGACTTACATTTTAAAATTAATGTAAAATAAATTATCATTTCAAATGGAAAGTATCTTAATAATATTTTAATATAATTTGTTCAATTATAAAGTATCCCAATATATATTATACTTAGTTATTAATTTTTTATAATTTTGAAAAAGTTATAAAAAATATTATTAATTATTTTAAACATAATATTAATTTATAATCAATCTAAACGAAAAAACCAAAATAAGTCTATAATTATTTATGGATTAATGATTTTTAACAATAAATTATTGTTATTATTATTCCATATGAACTTTTCGTGAAAATGTCTGTGAGAGATCCATTCACTTTCATATTTAAAACCTTATAAAATCAATCAACTTTATTTTTCAACTGTAAAGTACCTTCACATATTCAAAATTAATATTAAAATAGATTGTTACAATAAAAACTGTACCAATCAAATTGATACTCAACCAATTAAGTTTAAATTTATATAACGATATATACATAAAAAGATTAATGAGTTGTTTGAATAAAAACTATGCAATCAAATTTAAAAATCCATATACTTGTAAATAAATTCCATAAAATGCCATTATCTACGTATTTATTTATGCATAAGTTCGAGACCTACACTTCAAATACCACATATCTA
>BRYE01000023.1:18950448-18952948 GCA_030159115.1 Actinidia arguta var. hypoleuca
ATTGGGCAGTTAATGAGATTTGGGTAAATATCACTTATACCCTTGTACTTTTCCCTAAATTTTATTTTACACTCTTGCTTATAGTTATATAAATCAAAATTTTATACTTTACGTCAAGTGTTAATGTGACTAATTTGATCAGTTAGAACGTGTAAGACTTAGGGTTTTAATCCCCAAGTCATACAAATGTTGGTGGATGAGCCTTCCAAGTTATGGCAAAATCCATTCAGTGCCAGGAGTGTGGGTTCGTGCCACTATTGATGTACGAGTTCGCAACTTATCACTACATGAATTGAATGACCGGCTATGAAGTACCCACCAAAGGTTGACCCCTAGAAAGTCTTATCCCTCTAGGTTAGGCCTTTAAGTGTCAATGTAACACTTCCGTCTATCTTCCATTCAAATAAGTGACAGAATGAGGTGAAATGGCACTTATTGTTTGGTAGGTAGACGGAAATGTCACATTAATACTTGACATAAATAGAAATAAGTTGATGGTGCAAAATAAGATTTTTGTGAAAATTCTAAGAGTACAAATTGTAATTTACTCGTGAGATTTTGGTCCAAAGACAAGAAAGTATCCTTTGATCGTCGTGGCAACATGTGATTGGACAGTTATGATCTCCCCGCTAACGAACTTCAATCGCCAATCTTTTTCACACACGCATCCCGTGCAGTAAACCATGTGGACCCAGAGGTTGCCGACACCAAGAAAATAAAGTATTTCCTGCTCAATTTGAAGGAAAACAGCCAAATCGACCCGAGTAGTACTTTTCAATTGAATTAACGCCTTCCGGCGTTCTTCACGAGTGTCCTGAGTATGGGAGTAACCACCCACGTTGTTCTTTTTTTTGTACGATGTATAACTGGGCTAACCTGGTCATTGTGCGTTTGTGGGATTTTCAGCACTTCGGCCTGGGGCCGTGAATGCCTCCCTGTCTCCTTTCCACCGTGGGGCTCGATGTGGCCCCTGGACATGGGCTCGACGCATTTTGGCGTTACCTCGGCCCAAACTCACATTGGATGGGCTTGACCGTTACCATGCGCATAATTTGCTTTGGGTGCACCACTTCCAATTTCTTGAAAAAAAATCTTAGATAGTTTTGTATCATTTCATACCCCAAAAAATGGCATATGTGTATACATGTGTCATTTGGCTTAGAAAAATATTACAATACGCATCACATACAGTTTGCACCCATTGTGTGATTGAAATTGCATCACATCACTATGTTTTATCGGTTAAGACAGTCATTTTGTAAGACAATTATATTAAAATATAATTTAATCGTAAATTTTCATAAATTTAATTTTGATTCATAACATATCTACAATTTTTCATAAAAAATTATGATTATATCTATAAGAATTCATAAACGAATCATAAAGATTCATAAAATTTATCAAACATACCAATAAAATTAATAACAAATCCATTTATAACAAAAAAACTTAACAATGGTCACAAAAATTCAAAATAAAGCCCGTGTGATTTATAACCAAATCAATAAAATTCATAAAAATAACTAGATCTCATTTTAATTGATGGGCTCTACGATAATTAATGTTTTCAAGTAACTAAATAATTATTTGAATTCACACAAATTCATCTAATAACTATTAAAGAATATATATTACAGCTTTTTCCTTTGGCCTATTCCTATGAAACCACGTTACATCACTCATAAGAAAAGGATAACGTGGGCCAGCATATGATTCGGCCGCATCATATTGGATTTATCGGTAAATAATTATAATTAAGATGGTGTGTAAAACAAATTAGAGGATAATTATTATATATTTTGTTTTTTTAATAAAAGAATAAAAGTGGTTAATTGTTGATAAAGAAAAAACAAAAAAACAGAGATACGAATGTGTATCAACTTATTTGTCACAACTTTTACTTTTGCCCAAATTAACTTTAATAAAATTTTAAAAATTCTATTTGGCCTAATTTTTTTAGCTTTTTTAGCTGCTTTAATTTTTGAGTATTTTCTTTTTTAGTAAATTTTTTTAAGTATTTGATCAACATTTTATACTTTACCAGTTTATCTTAACAAGAGAAGTCTGAAAATATAAACAATTTCATCTAATTTAGAAAAAATAAAATACTTTTTAAGCATTTGATCAAATTTTAAACTTTACCAGTTTCTCTTAAGGAGAAAAGTCTAAAACTATATAAAAAAAAACATCTAATTTGAAAAAAAATAATCAAAGCAACTAAAAAATTATTTTTACTCGACAAATTAGGTATTTTTTATCTTTGCTGATTTTTTTTTTAAATTTGAAAAAAAAATTATATTTTTCAGATTTTTCTTGTCAAGAGGAATAGAAAAATTATAATTTTTTTGATCAAACGATGAAATTTTTACTAAAAATAAAAAACTCAAAAAACAAATAAATCCATAATTTTAGCACTTTTTTTTTAATTTTTCTTTACAAAAACTAAATTTTAGAAAAAATACGATTACTATTTATCGTGAAACTAATATTTATTAAT
>BRYE01000023.1:19055448-19057948 GCA_030159115.1 Actinidia arguta var. hypoleuca
ACATGATTCAAATTGTTAATTTAAAAAAATTAAGTTGATTAAATATCGGTGATAGTATAACAAGATAACATCTATCTTAAGTTTATATTCAAAATTATAATTAATCTCTTCTACAAGTTCTGTCAAATTACAGACTTGAATCGCATTAGTGGATTTAGGGTGAACCATATCGCCTCTCACAAACACAATACATATCCCAAACTCATTATCTAATAGCTAATTTTGTTTAAAAAAATACGGAGCAACCTCCGCTATAGCTCGTTACAGTTTTGGCTTCTTTTAAAGGACAAGGATAAATCCCAAAAGCAAACGAAGTATTTTTTGTACCACTAAGCTTTAACCAGTAAGGTTGGTTGGTAATTAAATAAAAACATGGAATTGAATAAGAATCATGTAAGCAAAAGTTTCAATTTAGAATCCCGTTTGGCCTAATTAAAAAGTATTTTTTTTATTTTTGACTAAAATATGAAAAATGAAATAATTTTTTTTTTTTTTTTTTTTGAGATAGGTAAAAATATCATCTATATTTTTATATACGAGTAATAAAAAATCTCTAGTAGCTATTGCATTTATTAAAAAATTAAGGCCAAACGGATTCTAAAAAATTAGGTTAAAAAGTATCCGCCCAACCCAAACTTAGGTCAAACGGAATTCATAAGCCCAAGCCCGTTCCATAGTTTGGGCTGGGCCGGAGTCAGCCGCCAAGTCCAACTCCTCCAACGGTCAACATTCCCGCGCTCTCTGAAAATTTGAAAAGACGTTAAAGAAGTTACTTCCTAGTGGGGTGGTGGGCCAACCTCATAGCAACCAATTCAATTTCAAAACCAAGGCCCACTCTCTCAGTTATAATTCACTCCTGAACAGAATTTGTTACAACGAAACAACCGACTTTGAACTACCTATTAACTCAACCTAAGGTTGGTTAACTAACCCAAGCTAACTGTCAAGGAGGGTGAATAATATTGTTTTGGTAACAAAAGTATTCAACCCGACAAAACGATGAGGTATATATACATACAGTCCCTATCGCATATATACGGAGTAATTATCGAGCATAAGCCCTCTAAATAATAGCGACCCAGAGAGATTAAATGTTTGATAATTATTGAACTCATAACCTCTTTGAAGCTCTTATCATAGTTTAATTTACCACTAAATTTATCTTTAGGGTTTAATAATAAGTGTTAATATTATATATTGGTGTTGATGTTAGCTGAGTGTGACCTGTTAATTTAATCCAAATGTGGTACGATATTAATTTTTTTTCCTTTTCTTGATAGCAAAATGAATTCTTCAACATCAATAATATTTGAGAGTTTTTTTTTTTTCCCTTATAAATTCAAGTTGTTATTCTATGCCATAGCGATATATATCCACATTATTTTTCAACATTTTCCCCATTTGCAAAAAGCCTTCCAAAATTAATTACTCAAATGCAACCATAATCTACGTTAAATCTATTAATGATTCAAATGCAACCTTCAACATCATTCACTTTCAAAAATGTTTGCCTTTAAACTTTTTTATAATGTTTTGTTTCCCATTTTTTTATGATTTTTTTTTTATCAAAATTTAATACTTTCTAAAATCTTATCCATGATAGGAATATGAAAAATACAAAAAATTTAATAAAATTTGAAAGAAATTCATTAAAGAAAAAAAGAAAAGAAAGCTTATTTCAAGTGCAAAATATTTTTATATTTTCAGTTTTCTATTCTAAATAAAAAGAAGAAAATTTAAAATTATGATAAAAGGATAAAAATAAATTTCATAAAACAACAAAATCTAGAAATCAATAAAAATAAATTAGCTAGGCTAAATTGGGATTGAAATTGAATTGGATTTTGTTATTTTGCGATCAAAAAAACCCAGCGCGCGGCACTCGCCGCGTATAGAGCTTATATAGACCACCGACTCTGCTCTCGCTCTACTCTCTCTCACTAGATTGAATCGACTAGTATTCCAACTTCAATCGCTAGTGAGTGAATCAGAAACCCTAGCGATTTTCACTCATCTTTCCATCGATTTCAAATTTCGCTCTCATATGTTCAATTAATAACTACGATCATACGATTTTCCGATTCTCAAATTCTAGTTGATAAATGCTGATAGTTTACGGTGTCTTCGCCCCCAAGTTAGGGTTCTTGATTACGTATTTTACCTTCGGATTGCAACTACTTGATTCGATTGTTCAAGAGTTATTGAATGTATTCGATTGTTCAAGTGTTGTTGAATGTATTCGGTTATTTGACTGAAAGTTTCCTTGATTAACATATACGGCGGTTCTTGTTATCTCAAATTCGAATCCTCATATATTTGGTGATCTTCTAGTGTATGTGATCATCTTATTGTTCTTTTTGGAATTGATCATGGTTCGGATAAATTATCTGTGAATAGGTTCATCTACTATATACTTATATACTGATACGTGTGTTTAATTCAGTCCTTTTGACTGAAATTGTGGTATGTTTGGCGATTTCTATATTCTTGTTGTTTCAGA
>BRYE01000023.1:19080448-19085448 GCA_030159115.1 Actinidia arguta var. hypoleuca
TAGAATATATAGACGAAAATAACCATGTGTCACGTGCATGATCTATACAAAGGTCAAAAGTGATTTTTTAGATTTTTTTTGTAATAAAAATATTTTTTTCATTTTTAGTGAACTTTTATCCAATTTATATTTTTTGACTTCCCTTGTCAAGAGGAATCGATAAAATATAAGATTTTGATTAAACAATAAAAAAATTGTTAAAAGTAAAAAGAATTTTATATTTATACTAAGGAAAATGCTAAAAACAGCCCAATGGGCTGTCGATAGTGTCTAGAAAAATGTGAACAATGTATAAAAAATTATAAAAAGTGTATAAAAATATGTAAAAGTGTATTAAAAAAGTTGAAAAATGTATCGAAAATTAATTTTTTTTGTCATTTTGTGCCCCTTATTGACCGCCCATTAGGCTGTCAATAGAAGGACCCTTATACTAATTTAAAAATTCCAATGTGGTCATGTGCCACACATGGCTACTTTTTATGTTTATAAAATTCTAACAGATGCCGTCCACTTTATAATAGTTTTCAAAGTTGTTCAAATTAAAACATATGGGACGAAAGTGAAATATAGATGAAAGTTGGAGGGTATAAAATAAAAGTTACCATATATATATTTATTTATTTATTTTTAATTAGAAGCCATATCCACGCGCAGCGAATGTTCCGACAGTGTTGGCTGAATCTCTCAGCCATGGATTGCGGCATCAAGCGGTCAAGGAGTGCAATAAAGCAAAAAGGTGCATCGTAATTATACTTTGCAACTCCGTGATTTAATTAAAGTCTGATGTTACGTTGTTCATTTTCAATTGTGTTAGATGGGTCGTTGCTGGTAAATATGATTCTTTCGTTTATCTATTGTTAGTTATATAACCTATTTTTTTAAAGTTACAGAGCCGCTTTTCATTATTTATCGTAATAGAAAATAAACAAAAAAATCATATTAACACTTGTCGTATACATCGTAATTTACCAAAAAATATTGTGTGAATTAAAATCTCCCCCAAATAAATAAATAAATAGTGCAATTAACAATATCTTTTAATTGATTCAAGTATTTTATGCATACACTCAAGTGGAGTGAAACCGGCGGACCTTATCTGTCCACCAGCCATGTCCAGCTCAGCAAACCGCCCCATCCTCGACGTATGACTCCTCATCGCCGCCGCAGTCGCCACCGACCACATTGTCGGAGCCAACCGCGGGTGGAACCCCCGGCATTAACTACACTCTCTAGGCCAACAACCACACCTTCTTTGTCGGGGACCTAATCTGTACAAATCTCTCTCTCTCTCCATTTAGCCATAAAACTGTATTTGGATAAAAAAGTCGTGAAAGGAATTTATAGAAGAAAAAGAAAATGCAAAATATTTTCCTCCACAAGTTTAATGCTTAATTTTTTTACATTTTATTTTTTTTACCAAAATAAACTTTTCCAAATTCTTGATTCAAACAAAGACTAAGTAGATATTTTGTTTGCAACTTTAAGTTGAAGTTTTGGACTTTAGTACTGTTACAGTCTCAAAATTTAGACAATAAAATTCACATAATGAATGATTTATATTTACTTGATTACGTGAGATTGTCACGCTCAAGTAAAAACTTCTTAATCTAAATTCTGAGACTGTAGGATTTCTCTTCAGATTTTTATCCGCTTGATTTCAGGATCTTATATAGTGATTTTTTTCCATTTTTAAGTTTTGCAATGCTTGAGGAGATGAGAAGTAAAAAAATAAGAATTATTTCAAAACTCACCAAAATATTTAGTATTTTTTTTAATGGTTGTGATTTTCACACATATTTTTCGTCAAGGGTAATGTTTTTTTTTTTTAACTGAAAATATAAAATAATTATCAAAAACTGAAAAATTCATTAAAACAAGAAGAAACCAAATTTGGAACGGAAAAAAGTCTAAAAATCCCAAAAGTTGATGTTCAATAAAAGATATGCGGCACCGCCCGTTGCTATGGCAGATTAAAGGTCTCCGACTCTCCGTTGTCGTTCACCGCCCTCCTCTGCCATCATCGCGAGCATTCGTCAAAGATGTCCGAGGCTGTCGCAGTGGCCGTGGATCTATAGCCGTTTAAATTTCTTAATAGGAGTAGGGATAATTTTGGTAAAACAAAATATGAAAAACTAAAGTGACATAAAATACATATTTAGAAAGCCATTTATTTATTCAACTTCAATATACATATTGTAACAATTTCATATCTGATGTAACAAGGGAGTGTTTAAATAACTTGTAACTATATTCTTGTTGAAATTTTAAAATTGTAGACATGTAAATTTATAATAGCAATAAAAAAAGTAGGATTTTAGGCCTCTTTAGAGGAAAAATCTTTTGTCAAACCGTTCTGGTTTCACTTGTATGGGTATAAAGGACAGTAAAGTAGAACAAAAAAAAATTGTGTGATAAATTCATATACACATACATTGCTAACCCAATAAATATTTTCTTATCAAAATTAGTCTCGCGTTTTGAGTTATAATTAACAGTATTAACTTATAAAATTTATGTATGTTTTAACAATCATCTCTATTATATATTTTCTTGAAGATTAGTGAATGATCTTTTATTAGTATGCAATTTCTTATTCTCGCATCTTTTTATTATTTTCTTTATTGATTTCGATAAAAATATATTTATTTAGTTAGCAATATGTATATGAGTTTGATATATGATTGAACTCTTCTTTATTTTATTTTCTCTTTTACTATCCTTATATCCATACAAATGAAAATGAAACGATTTGGCGAAAGATTTTTCCTTCTAAAGGCCTAAATTCTGTTTTGGGAAAAATAAATGAGTTTTTTTTTTATTGTTATCATAAATTTATTTGTATACAATTTTATAATTCTAACAAAAATAAAGTTACGAACTATTTAAACACTAACTTGATACATCATGGATGAAATTAATACGCAATGTATATCGAAGTTGAATACATAAATAATCCCTAGAGTATATATTCTATGTCACTTTGGTCCCTTACAGTTGTTTTAACGAAATTGTCCTCATCTCCGTTAACGAATTTAAATGGTATTAGAGTTGGAGACTATTTAAACACAAATTAAATATATTAGGAATGATATTAGAACATTATATATATCGAGAATCAAAGTGTCGACATATTTAGTACCAATGAAATATTTAACCCAAAAAAAAATAGCACAAAATGTACACCCAATTGATGGCTTATGGTTGGAAATAGTAATAAAGACAAGGCAATATTGACGCTGGTCGAAGAAAAGAGAACCCACCCAATTTATGTAGCCATATTATTAGATTTTCCTTCTGTTTAATTTCTATTGGGCCTGGGCCTGGGCCTGGGCCTTCGCACAACAATCAAAGCCCGTAATTACTGCGCCCAGGTAATTCGTTACCTAAAACTAGTACTCCGTAAATACTAAGGGGATGTTTGGTAATGTTTTTATTTTTTTATTTTTTATTTTTATTTTTTGTAAAACGTAAACTAACAAAATATTTGTGTTCACCTATTTTTAAATAATTTAAAAATAAAAAAATGTTTTCTTTTATTTTTAAAACTATTTTTAAAAAAAATAGTGGCGGTGGTGGTGGAGACGGTGGAGGAGGAGGACGTGGCGGCGGAGGTAGTTGAAAAAATTTAGATAAAAAAATTTTGGATAGAAAATTTTTGAAAACAAAATAAAAATAACTTCTTCTTTTTTACTATTTTTAAAAATAGTGGTAGTAATTTTACCTTATTTTTATTTATAAAAAGCAACACAAGCAAATTTTTTATTTTTATTTATTAAAAAAAATAAAAATAAAACAGTTAACAAAAATATTCTAAATAACTCATCTTCTGCAGCTTGAAGAGTAGCCCTTCCTGACCCACAAAAGTACAAGATCTTATCAATATCGTACTCTCATTTTTTTTTATAATTTTATTTTATTTTATCAAATTATCATTTTATCCCTTCTTTCGACCTATCCAAACGATTGACCTACCCTCTCCGGTCACCGCACTCTATCGCCGCCACTTCAGTCCCCCACACTCCCCAATCGTTGTTGCCCCTTCCCAACGACCACCGACACTTCGTCGACCTTTCTAGCCATCGCCCCAGATACCAAATCTAGCTTCTCATCCCCCGCCGCCACCCCCTACCCCCTCCAAACTGCCACCGCCCCAAATCTCACCCCAACCACCCCACATCTCTAAAAGGTGGTGTGGTTTTTTTTTATTATTTATTTACTGAATATTATTACGTAGCAAGCTGACCCAATTGATACAAGGCAGAAGACTTAATTTTGTTTGATTCGTTATCCAAAAAAAAATTATTAATTTAAGTAGAGAGAGATCCGTACCGATTGTTGTTGTTTCCTTTTCTTTTCATTTCCTTTTCTTATTATTTTACTTAAATCTACAATTCGTGATTAGGATGCGAGTGTTTATAGAGTCCATAAACCTGTCCAAATCAAAAAAGTCAGCCTCTGTAAGTTCAAAATATTCCATCTGTTCCATATTTTATTAAAACAAGAGATCACGCGGAGTAAATCTCATCCCTTTGACAATTTCGGTATTTTTAAAAAATATTTTAAACACAATTTTAATATAAAAAAAATTAATTCGTAGATCTTCAAGCAACAGTATCACTTTTAAAATGGATGACGTGGCACGTGATTACCAAATCAATGGCCTTTAGAGTATACAATCAAGTTAATCAACTGGAGACAGGGTGTCCCTTGCCTCTCTTTGTTGGGAATCATTGGCCCCTTGGACTAAGAGAAATTCTTGGGCTTGAGGTTTAAAATTGAAAAACTTGACCTAATAATGGACAACTTTTGTGGTTCTTGAGCAGTGAGTACTGATAGTCAACCAAAAACCATGTCAAATAATATAGTACAATTTTATTTATCCATCTTTAAAATTATATTGCTTTCGATATGAGTTCACTTCAGATCTATTTCTATGATTCAAACTGTTCATTTTATAAAGTTAATTGAGCAAATTATTCAAAAAAAAAAAATTGATCAGA
>BRYE01000023.1:19105448-19107948 GCA_030159115.1 Actinidia arguta var. hypoleuca
TCATAATTTTGTTCAAGTTTAAGGTGTGATTTCCTCGTTTTCTTTTTTCTTCACAAGTTACATCAAATGATTGATTTCTACAGTTATTTGAGCATAATAAAATGTTCTCATGCTGTTAAGCTTGGAAAGGACCATTGAGATGGTTCAGCACTGTAAATGCATTGATTCAATTGATGATCTAAATTTCCTAGCAAAATGAAAGAGAAAGTATTGTGCTTCCCATTAAAGTAATCCTATCTTGTAAAATTCACGGGGAATTTTTTGGAGGAAGACTTGAGCAGATTCAAGAATAAGGGTTCTATAAGTTTTGCACTCTCATGGAGTAGTCGAAATTTCATGTGAGATGCAAGAAATTTGTCAGCTTAGTAACAAGTTTCTGCTCTCTTTCACTCTCAAACACTCTTAATGAACATAAATGTTTCATGTGGGACGTTCTCACATTCATGGAGCTAACGGCAATACCTACAAAGAGTGGGAGAAAGAAGAAAGAGGAACCCTTATTGTTAAATTTTTTGCATGTTGGACAAATTAATAAGTTTGTAGTGATTATGCATATGATTGGACGTCATTTCAAGGAAAGACACCTGACTCCATATTTTTAGATCCAAAACTATAGTCTACAACTGTTCCTTGTTAGTTGTTCTATAACCCAAGGTGGAAGCCATCATGAAATAGGGTAAGGAGGACTGGGGGGGATTTGGGATTCAAAAATCCATGAACATACTCCATAGAGTATAATGGTTACCATCCAGGGTCCGGAACTAAATTAATGAGGAGAAAATTAGTAGATATAAAGGCATGGAGGGAGAAAGATGAAAGAGAATAATGAGAAGCAGAGAGGAAGAACACTTGGACCACCTTTCCATTGCTGCAATTTCGAGGAGCAAAGAGAGTACAAGTTCCAATCGAGAGAAAAAAGCAGGAGGGAAATGAAAGTGGCGACAAGTTTCTTGTGCGGGATGGTCAGCCATCCACTCCTTTTTTGGATTGTACACTTTAGAGTCTTTAGACCCACAAAAATACCTTTAGAGTAGGACTAGGTGCGACTGGGTCTGTGTATAAATGGTTTGGAACCTCTTCTGTTCTCTTTTTTCCCCTTTAGCTGTTTCTATTCATTATTTTTTTGGTTACCAGCCGCGGGAGGACTCTTATTTACGTTGAACACAGGGATGGGTTTCCTTCTCTCTGAGTTTTCTTTTGGTATATTGGGAGGCCATAGCCTCGGGAGGAAGAAGTCTTGTCTGTGGCAAGACTCGAATCCGTGACCTCTTATTGAGGTGCAAAGGTTTTGGCAAACTGGGCTAGCCCAGTTGGTTCTTCTCTCTGAAATTTTGTGCTCTACGTGAATTGTAGGTGCTGTGTTAATAGGCTAAACGAACTTTTCCATAGCAAAGGGGATTCTGACAGTCTAAAACAGCACGGGCATTAGTATGTATTTGAAAGCATTCCTTGAATTGTTACATTTTTCGTTCTCTTCATGTGATTGTTTGATATTGCATTTCTTCTTCGATCCTGTATTAGGTTGTTGTACTGAGACATCAAATTGCAGAGTATATCAATTGCTTGGTGAATCGGGTACTTACTATGGTGTTCGCTTTGGGAAGACGATCCCATGGGTAACTGAATTCCCCTTTGGGGTAGTAAAAGACCCTCAATATGTTGGAAGTATCTTGAGCCTTCTTGCATGTCTATCTTGGGTCCCCTTCTTCTACATCCTATTGTGGGTACTCGGTTAAGTGTTGATGATCCGTATAGAATCAAAAGAAAATCCTGCTACTCGCACCACGCCCTTTCTTTGATTGGCAATAAACCAATGATCAATTTGGTGGTACCAGCTTAGCTGGGACTCCAAATGTGAAGGTTTTCACTCTTTCTGCCTAAGATTGACTTTTTTGTCTCTGATCGCATTTTAGGTTATTCAAATTTGTTTTCCAATTGACCCCCCTGCCCAATTTTCGATAACGTTATTGTCATCAATAAAATTCTTGCTTAGTAATTACCTTACAAGCATTGTATACAACCCATAATTGGCGAATTCGTAGGTTCAATATCGTACTAGTGGAATATCTGTTGAAAAAAGTTAAATTTTGAGTTGACTTTGACCTAATTTTTTAGGTGGGTCCCGGTTATCGAAAGTATTGAATCATGTGTAGAATGAATTCTCCTTCGCGAGTAGATAACCATAGTGTATTTACTTGCTCAAAACGTATAAAAGATGAATGAGAAAATGTTCACCAAAGTGGTATCATTGATATGAAAAAATAAAATAAAATGTGGAAGTCCCACATTGAATAAATAGGAATATTTTATAGTGTTTATATACACTAAGCTAATTTAGCTACATGAGTACTTGGAGCACTAAGAGGCAGCTATGTTCAAAGTGAGTCACATTGTACCTTAACTTTCATGTGCATGCGCGGCTGCGCCGCAGCCGCGAGCAGCGGTCCGCGTGCCCACGTGGCGTGGGCGCAATGGGCGATGGGCGTGTACTGAGTAATTG
>BRYE01000023.1:19122948-19132948 GCA_030159115.1 Actinidia arguta var. hypoleuca
ATATAAAAAAATACTAAAATCCAACATTAATCCATTGGGCATTCGTTTAAACTGTCAATATACAATAATTTATTTATTTATATGTAATGATATTAAAACTATTTTATATGAAACAGTCCGTGCATAACACGGGTTACTGCTAGTGTGTGTGTGTATGAAGTGAAGAATTGCACTTTGCCATACTCAATTTGGGACAATTTTAATTTCTGAGAGTCGAACATTTATACCAAATAAAGAATTGGTAAATTTTACTAATCTCCCCTAAAATTTTTGACAAATGCAGACACCTTTGTGGTTGCAGAAATTGCACTATTTACTATTAAAACTATTATCAAGATTCTTTTAAAGATATTTTTTTTATAAAAATGACAAATTTGTTTTTAGATTTGGAGTTTTTAATTTTTTTTTCTCAACACACATTAAATAAAAATAATATTAATGGTAAGTTACACATAAAATACAATATTATTTTCAACATCGAGTGACAAACTTATATAATTTAAAAATGTATACTAGAATTTGTAAAAGTAAGGGGGGGTCCCGAAACTTTGGAATAATATTTTCTGGTATTTATTTATTTTATTTTATTTTTGGTCTTATTAAGGAAAAATCATCTTTAAAAAAAAATAATTTACTTTTTTAGTTTGCCCTGATTAAAGAAATTGGAAAAGTAAAAAAAAAAAAATCTTAGAAAAGGCTTTAAAGGCAAATTTAATTCAAATAAGGGTTTAATCCAGCCAATCAAACAAGTTCCCAAAGTATTAACCCAACTCTCATTCTAGTCCTTAAACTCTAAATATTTACATTTTTTTAGCTATGGGAATTTTGTACTATATTGTACTGTTAATAACTGTCGTCCAATTCTCTAGTGAAAAATCAACGCGGCGCTAATTAACAATTTTTCTAACTTGGTCCTTTTGGTATCATATTGTTTTCATTTTGGCCTCGTTACACATTTTTCACACTTCAATGCCATGTTGCCAAGAATGGTAATAGAATGGAATATTCGGATTACATGTCGTGCCACCAATGGAGTGGATTTGGGGTGGGGTATTTACTACTTAGGGTTGGGGCTTGATATAGGGCACAGATTTGTAACATGTTAGGGTATGGGGAAAGGTTGGGATAAAAGGATTTCTACCCGGGTTATGTATTGATTTACATAAATGTCCCTATTCTATATTTCGAAGACAATAATACCATTTAAAATGTATATTATCACTAGAAAGGGCTTATGCAGGGCGAGACGGGGCAGCGAGGATCCGGCGATATGTTTTCAAACAAGCATGGTGTTTCAAGTCCCAACTTGTTACGGATTTTGAATGTAGGGGTATAGGTAAGACTCCACTATTTAATGCATAGTAGGATTTGATCTAGATTCGCGCTAACCTGCCTCGTTGCCATCCTTGCATGAGACATATTTTGTTACTGAAGTAGATGGTAGTTATCCATTGGGCCGCATTGTTAATAAATTCCAAAAAATATAAAGCTTAAGAGTTAGAGTAAAAATTGATTCATACTTGAAGGGTGCAAAGCAGGGGTAGAGCGAAGAGATTAGTTCAGTGAGGTCAAAATTATAAAATTATAAAATAATAGTGTAATTTTTTTTAATAAAATCAAAATAATATACTTTTTTATTAGGATAAAAGTATATTTTTTTTTTCAAGATAAAATGATCCCACTTGCCTCTGGATACATCTGCCCCTTGTTGCAAAGCGTGTTTCCGTAGCACAACTATACCCTCTGAAAAACATGGATTCTTGTTGAATAGAATTCCTCATCTTTATTGACCCCACCTCATACCACTTTCTTTTCTAGTAGTATTTATTTATGAGTGGTATGGGCTTGCTTTCTTGTCACGTTTCAAGCATTTTCCACACTACAGATTACTTTACTCAGGATTAGTCTATTTTCTGCAGTTCTGCCTGTGAACCCATTCATTTCTTGTCATATAAGCACTCAATATTTAATTTTAATATTGTATATAATAATATAAATATAAATATATATTTCATATATTTATATCATGAGTTGTCATTTAGATTTCCAATTTTTAAAAGTATAGTTCAAACGTGTTTGATTTCGTTATGGGTGACAGGGTTGGTGGGTTTGAACATATGAACATGAAAAATTATCCGATTCAATTTTGTTTTAAAATATAAGTTATTTATATATTTGTGTGCATATGCCACCAAGTGTGAAGACTCGCACAAATGGATTGAATAATTTGGATACTCTAATTTATATTTAATTTACCGTTTAATGTTCATTTTACAAGCCGTGTTGAGAGATTATCATGCACAAAAGTCATGTTAATCCAAAATTGGTAGCTACAATATTATTATATCATTTTGCAATAATAGTAAGTATAATTTTTAGAATAAACCATCTATTTTCTTATAACGATGATACTGATCTCCGAGCACTGATTTTTTTTTGCATAAATGATATTCGCAGAGTAAGATCAAGGGGTTAGCCTAATACTTAAGGTGCTCCATTACCAAATTTAATGCCTGAGTTTGAATTTTATAGCTGCAAAACGCAGTTTTCCTTCCCTATTCCCTCCCAACGATCGCATTTTTTTCTTTTTAAACCCAACATGTCTAGACGGTTCAGATTACTAAGGTAGGTTTTGGATAAGCTCACAATTCACCAGTTTTATGCCATACAAAAAATTAAAAAAGGAATAAAGAATATTCAAATCACTAAGATTGTATTTGGATTAATAATTAAAAAAATAAAATATAAAAGTTAGAAGATTCAACTGTTCTAAATCGTTAGATTCACTAGGGATCATAGAGTGAATTTGACCACAAATGATACTACGTACTTAAAAAAAAGCTAGGGATCAAAATGCATTGAACTGTGATCACGTGTCAAAGTTGGCTGGCTCCTAATGAATTGATGGGTCAGTGTGAACACCAACCACCCCACACTTTCACTTGTGAGCCTAACCATACCTGATTAACACCCCCCAAACCCTAATGACATGATATGGTAACACTTACTAGCAGTGATATTTAAGTGGACTAACCATTTGATACGAATTGACGTATCCAAGTATTGATTGGTTTAGTCATTTGATAACGGTCAGTGTGATTCAAGTTGGCTGTCGATTTGATACAAATTGAAAAATCTAAGTATTAACTGGTCGTTGTTATAATAGAGAGCGTATAATATTGACCAGTTAGTATTGGACTCATCGAACAATTTCAAAATTTAGCACGATATGGCCTTGTTAATGAGTAGTGTCTTTCAAAATAGTTGTTGGTTTGATACGGATTGACGTATATATATGTAAGTATTGATCGGTCATTGTTATACTGGGCCCATGACATTGATTAATTAGTCTATGATTTACTAGACAATTTTCAAAATGAAGCGTTTTCATACCTGATTAACCCCTTCCCCCTGACACGGCGATCGATACGTTACTATAAACAATATTACTCTACCGACTATGCCTAATTAAAATCAATCGATATGTCAAAAATTGATTGTAATTGCTACAATAGAGTCATAACATTGATCAATCAGTACTCAACAAGTCACGATTTCAAATTAATTTACCATTTGCAAATCATTTTTTCACAAAAATACAATGAGATGATTGGATTTGGATTTGGAGACAAACTTTAAACCGACTTTGACATTCTTGCATGACTTCTCTCCATATACTCCATAGTTAATTATAATTAAACTACTAAATGGTTGCTTTATACACCTCCCTTCTCTTTATCTAAAAGTTACTTTTTAGCTTAATTCTCCATTTTAAGAAGTTGTCTGAACTTAGTCAAAAAGATTATGTGCCACGTGACGTATTCTTGAAATCTATTTTTTTTCTTCTTTTTTTGTCAATATTTATTACTAATTTTAATTTATTATTTAAAGTAAATGAGCATAATTATACTTTCGTTTTTCAACATGTGTGATACACAAAGTTGAAAAATGCTTACCAACCACTCACAAATCACAAGTAGTACTTAATTTCCTATTAATTGCTTTGATTTTTTTATTTTTTATTTTTTGAGAGGAGCATAAAAACTATGTTATGACTTGTAAGCTAGAAGCTCGTGTAATGTACTTGCCAAAATAATAATTTATGTGATGCAAGTAGCTAACAAGTTTTTCTTTTGGAATTAACTATGTGTTTACTTTACATTTTCTTTGTTAATTGATTATTTGTTGTTGGATATTGAATACTATAGAGTGAACGAATTATGTTAAGAAATTAAGCTTTTTATCGTGGAACCAAACTGTTATTGTTCGGTTCGGATTGAATTGATTTCAGAATTTATACGGATTTACGTGGACTTGAAATTTTAACAACTGTAAAAATTGGTTCGATCTTGAATTACTCAAAATTAAATCATTCTGAACAGAGTGAAGTCTTATTCAAAGATATCCAGTGAAATCTAATTCAAGACAATTAGGTTTTCGAATTTCTTTCAGAGTTGGCTCTTTTACCCGCAAATTAGGTTTATAATAAAAATGTCTAAAAACAGATCTCTCATAAAAGAATAGTCAAAGAAATTTAGATATGAGAAGAAAGTTAGGTTACATATTAATCAATCCAATTATAAAACAAGATATGTCACTTGTCTGAATTCAAGTACATAAAGAAATTAAAATAGGCAATCCAAAAAGAAAAAGAAAAATTAGACGAACACAATCAAAATAAAACCATACAATCGTTAGACGGTGGAGCGGTAGTACGTCACCGTCGTGAGCTCACCAAGTATATATATATAATCCCATTCCCACCAAGTATATATATATAAAATCCCATTCCCACCACCAAAAACAAATAAAAGTCAAATTAAGCACTTACAACATAAGACTTTTGCAAAATACTATAGGATTTTGATCAAGAAAAATTTTTAAAATTAAAAATGAATGGTTCACATTCACTTGAACGTGTCAATTTCATATAATTCAAGTGAATCTGAATCACCCATTTTGAATTTTAAAAATATTTTTAAGTCTAAATTTCTAAGACCGTAGCAGTATTGAGCACATATAAATATATATAGAGAGAGAGAGAGAGACCCAAATTAGGTGCATGCGTGTTCATTGAATTAGTAAGTCCTTCAATGTCTACGTGCGTCCCCCATTCATGAATGTCCACACAGGACTTTCAATGGGACCAAACACGAATTTAATCCAACAACTGGGGTGGAAGAAAATTAAGAGGAAACAAAAAAAAAATTAAACCTTTGAATTCAAAGATTTGTGGTCTTTGATCTAAGCACGTGTGCGAGAAAAATCTTCCTAAAAAGATTCAACTCTGTATGTATTAAATTGTGATAGTGAATTTAGAAAGCTAGGAATCGAATCGAGACCAAAATTGTGAAATTTGTGGGGCCCTTTGTTTTGAATTTGGAAGGTATACTGGATAAAATTCATAGCTCACTATTAATTCGAGCTTGTTTTGTGGGCATAATACATCAACCATATAGATTATATGATTGAGCGGTTTATGTTTGAGTAGTTTAATCTTTTTTTTTAAAAAATAAATAACTGATTTGGTTTTCTAATTTTTTTTATAGTGAACTTTTTCACCTCGTAAACATATTTTTTACTTTTTATTTTTTTTATAAGAGAAATCTAAAAATATAAAAAAATTCACAAAAGATAAAAATATATATATATTTTCAGACTACTCTCATAAAGAAAAAACCAAAAAATATAAATTTTTTATATATAAAAAAAGAGGATTTCCTCGACATTAGATTTGAATCATGTTTTGACTCTACACCATTCACTACTCAAATACATGCGTTATGTAATTTTCTCTTTATTTTTCTGTATCATTTAAAAAAGAAGAAATAAATATTTTATAGCAAAAGAACATAATCTTGTTAGAATAATGATTTTTGCACTACCTTTTTTAATGAATACATTCTATTTTATTTTCCTATTGTGAATTATTTAAATAAATGTCTACATTTTTCCTTCAAGAATAAAGAATTAAATAAAAGTGTACGGAGGCACAGTTCTAGTCATCAGCAAATGTAGAGGTGCACAAACAGATGGGGCGGGTTGGCCCAATCCGATACAGTAACATGTTCGGTCAGCTAATCCAGAAAACTACAGTAATGGATAGGGCTAGACCTAGTCAATTAATTATTTTTCTTGCCTAGTTCAGCCTATTAGTCCAGTCCGCTATAATACCGGATTGGGCGCTACAGTAACAAGCCAGTCCCTGTTTGGATTGACCAGCTCCCTTTTTTTTTTAATGATATTTCGATACATTTTGTAATCAATGTAATGTTATGTTTTATACACATATTTTTTTCTTTTAATGTTACAAAAATATTTTTATTCTTTAAAAAATAATAAGAATTTTAAATTATATTTTAGTAATTTACAACAACAATATATTCCTATTGAACAATATATTAGAAATTGAATAAATAAATAAAAAAAAGACTAAAAGTCAAACAAATTAATTTCATTTATTGATAGATAATATCAAATTCGAGTTCGAATCTCGTTAAAATCAACTTTTTTAGTTCAAGACGCCAAGAATTAAGTGTTTAATTTCTCAAAAGTGTTTAGGGTTTTATATATAAAATAATTTCATTCTTTTTTATTCCAATTAATTAAGTACAAAAATAAAAAGCCATGGATGACGGAAGGAGACATGTATGGTGATAGAAGCAAACCCCAAATAGGCTTTTGGAACAGCATCCTAAATTAGGTAACATCCAACCTCTGGGTTTCCCACACTTTGACCTCAAAATAAAAAATAAAAAATAAAAAATAAAAAAATTATTAGTCTGGCCCAGTTTTCATAATCACTTTCGCAGTATAATTTTCAGAAAAAAAATAAAAAAATTGATAGACGGTTTTTATTTTCTGAGAATTTTTCATAAAAAATGCATTTCTTGAGAAAATTTTGAAAACACTTTTTAAAATTATCAAAAATCATTTCCCACTAAAAGAGGAATAAATATAAAAATAATAAATGATTTATATTTTGAAATTGTTACAAAATATAATAAAAGTAAAATAAAAATAAAAAGTGGTTGTTGGTCGTGTATATGTGGGTCTTTGATGAGTCTTGGCAAATTGAATACAATGAATTAGAATATAGTCTTGGGAGTATGCTACACACACAATACACAAGTTTGACACGGTTCGATTGTTTATTGTTAAAGGACACGCCGACAAGGTGTTCAAGTTGCTTAGGGTCTCTTTACTTTATAATGAATTTTTTAAATATTTTGTTTTTAGTGATTATTTTTTAAAAATTATATTTTTTTACTTTGAGATGCATTGAGAAAAGAAAAGAAAATTTGACAAAAAAATTTAAAAAGTTTTTTAAATAAAAAAATAATCCAATTTCACCTGAATTTGAAAAATGTTAACCCAAATTTGAAAGGATTATCCACCAATCGAGGCGTAGCCAAAACTTTTGTACAGTGGAGGCAAAATCTTTCTTAGAATCGTATGTGACATTCTTTTTCCTATTACATAATTTTTTGAATGACAAATGAGTCCAATAACATGTTCAATAAGAAAGCTACTACAGTAAAATTTTATTTTTCAATAATGTTATAGTGAATTTATAAAATTTCAAAAAAAATATAATTAAAAGTGTAATTATTTAAATTCGACCACCTCTCATTCTTGGGTGGCAACGCCTCTCTATAAACTAAATTTTGTATTAAATGTTTGAATTATTTGACTTTTAAAATATTCGAACAGTAGAGATGAAATCATATATTTTTCGTTCAACCAACCCAGTTAACGGAGTTGCAAAGAGGGTTAATTCCGGAGAGGGGTTTTCTGCAGTGAGTTGGCTCTCTGCAGGGTTGCAGAGAGCCCAAAACGATATCGTTTAGCCTAAAAAATATATTATCTCAAAACGACGTCGTTTTGGAAGAAAAAAATTTTGGATCAAAACGACATTGTTTTGGACTCCATGAACTCAAAACGACATTGTTTTGGCTCCCCACAATCCTGCAGAAAGCTGACTCACCGTAGTGATCCCGATCCCGTGTCCGTTAATTCCTTGGCTGCCCAACTGTACCCCACCTCTCCTACCCCACAGTCACTGCTCCCACCCGTAGCAAAGAGGGTCAATTCCTTGACTCAACAACTTGGGTGCCCAACTGGACCCCACCTCTCCTACTCCACAGTCACTGCCCCCACCCACACGCACACCACGCGTATTGCCTCATATGCATCATGCATGAGATCAACATCACACACGCACGCACGCACGCGCACATTCTAAACTATTCATTTCCATCATCCCTATCATGCATGTCTATGTTTTTATTCCCTTTTTTTTTGTGTTTCCTAAATTAAAAAGGTCATGTTTCCTAATTTCTTAGTGCTTTGCTTGTTCCCTCTGTTCTTTTAAGTCCTTCGAATCATTTGAATTGCTTGGAACCTGTTCAATTAGACTCCATCAAACAATAGTTTAGCCGAAATGGGAACAGTGCCTTTTTCCTGTTTTTCAAAATTCTAGGGCTATTGGGAGAATAAGTCCACTGGTGGGAGTTGACGAGGGGAGAGAGGGAGGGAGGGAGGGAGAGTGGTAACACACCCGCACATGCACGCGCAACACGATCTAAACACGTTGACCACCCGCAGATGTACGAGGACTATTTTAGCGGATAATATGGAAAAGATTTATCTTTTGAACACGTGTGTTTATTTAGACTTCACTCTCGTGTTCACCAATAGATCCCATTTACAATGATTTTTCAATTGCCAAAGATGGGGACAGGAGGGCTAATTTTTTGGTTTAATTTTACCAATACTCTCTAAACTATCATTTTTTGTAATTTTCACCGTCTCATCTAAAAAATAAATCCTATTGACTCACTTAACTATTTAATTATATCACTCACATCTTTTTCGTTACTAATCTATTTAAAATAGTTATAAAAATCGATCCGTATTGTCTATATACTTAAATTAAATGGCCTTATATCTAAAATATTATTATTATTATTTTATAAAAAATAAGTCAATACTCTACATACAAATTTATTCAACCATTATGAGAACAAATCTAACTCTTATTAATAAGCCTTTAAATAATGTGTTAACTTATTTTTTGTAAAAGAATAAAATTTTTGTAGACATAAGGACATTTAATTTAAGTACATGGACAATACGTGATCGATTTTTATTACTATTTCAAACAGAATATTAATGGTAGAAGTGTAAATGATATAATTAAATAATTAAAAGATCAATATAATTCATTCTTTAGATGAGAATATAAAAATAAAAAAAATTATAATTTAAGAGATATTTGTGAAATTAAGTCTAATTTTTTTTAAGCGTTGATTCTTTTTCAAGTTCCAATCAAGTTTTATGCAGAAAGTGGGATAACTTTTACGGTTTGTAGGGTCTTTTTTTGTCCTTTCGCAAACTTTTATCACAGTACGTTGTGATCCAAGGGGGAAGTGCTTTGATACCAAAAATAGCACCCAAAGTCCCTAATGGGTAAGATAACTTTTGACCACTTAAAATTTTATGTTGAATGCCGGATTTAGTGAGAGAAAATAAAATAAAAATAAAAAAAATAAACGATTCAACGGTTCGAAATTATTGAATTATATATATTTTTTATTTTTTATTTTTTTCTTATTAAATTCTTAATTCAAATACAATTATAAAGTAACCTCCACAACTTTTAAGTGATATGTCGTCGCTTTAATGAATTCAACTGTTCAACACTATTCGATCCTCTAACTTTTTTTTTCTTCTCTCTCACTAAATCTTTCATTCAAACATATAGCCTTTTAGGTTGTGAATTCAAATATCATAGTTCAGGCCTGTTGGGCCAACACTGATTTATAGGGACCAATTTGTCAGAATACAAGTAGTGTCCAAGGAAGTGGGGCCTTCAAAACTGGGGCAGTATTAGTTGGGCCAATGATGACTTTTGCGAATAGGTCCATGAAGTCAGCCCAATTAATACTGGGTTGGACCCAAAGGAATCCAGACTCAGATTATCTGCCTCTAGATTCGG
>BRYE01000023.1:19145448-19147948 GCA_030159115.1 Actinidia arguta var. hypoleuca
ATCCCTTGGTCTAGTTGTGCAATAGTTGAAAATAACTATTTTCGTACGACATAAAAGACAATTATAAAACGAATAGAGAAACAACACTTCTTTGTTTCCTTTCAACTTGTAAATTATTTTTAGATAGTTAGGTATTTAAAGCAAGTTTTAAAATATAACTGATTCATAATTTAACTCTCTCTCTCTCTCTCTTTCTCATATTACAATTTATAAGAAAAGGCCAATGAATGTGAGCCACTTGACGCTCAACCACTCACGAAAAGTAGCTTCTATACAATTTATAGTATAGATTGTTAGGAAATTTAGAATACTTCTATCATCATTAGTGCAACTAGTTTCACCATATTCTCAATTTCTACCCTCTAGTATCAAGTGTGACAATTTTAACCTTAAATTTCGCTTTTTAGTCTCTCGTAAGTCAAATCGATAACACCGGTTTAAGTCAATTGAACAGAAACTTGCCGTGTGCACTTCCTATGGCCATTTTCAAGGGCAAGGAAGTAAAGTTACCTTATTTCTTTCTCCAATTCTTTTGGGTCTGAAATACATCTCTTGAAGTAATTTCTACACACCCACATGCATATGATATGTTATACCCTAGGTTTAAACAACTTGTTCCTTTTTAAATAGTGGTTGTTGACAGAGATTTATTGAGCGCAATTAAAAACACCGCGTTCATCTTTTCTTCCTCGCGTCAATCCCTTTCTTAAACTATGAGTCACTACCCACACTGCAAAGATCAATCTGCCACAACCACCACCAAGGCATCAACCTCGGTCTCTGCACACCCACCCCACCCCTGCCCATCCACCCACCCACCAAAAAAGAAGAAAATCAAAATCAAATTATACATAATGTAATTTCATATGGTAATCTACTATACATATATCGTATCAGTTTAAGAATCAAGCAATTTAAGCATCAAGCCACATACATTTGTCACTGTATTGAGAAATGAACAATGTAATTGTTCAAATTAACCAACACCAAATTTTGTTCCAAGCCACGGCACCACACATCCCCGAAACCCCTCCCCTCCCTCCCTTGAAATCCATCCCTTTCTCCTCCACCACCAACCCTGACACCCTCCAACCACCATCTCCTCCTCCAAACATCGAAATCATACTCTCCGCCACCACAACCCCGAAAGCCCTCCCTCCACTTCCTCATCTTCTCTCTCTTGAAGTCCTAAAAATTACGGCGAAAAGCTATAGTGGGATCCTCCATTACATACATATATACATATAATACTTCCTATATGGGTGAGTTCATTGTTTAGAATCACTAGATAAATATGGGTTAATTTACATTTTTACCCATGAAAAAAGCCACATGCTACTCACACGCGCCATTTTCGTTAGATATCACAAACGGTGTTATTGATTGGACTTATTAGATGCTTAAAGTGAAATTTAAGGTTAAATCGTCACAATTGATACTAGAGGAAAGCAATTGAGAACATGTTAAAACTAGAGGAAATGATGATATGTTACTCCTGTGAGACATATATTCTCAAATTTCTAAAATCAAATTGAATTAAATATCAAGACTTAAAGAAATTCGTAAAAACTTTCCTAAGAATTCATGAATCAAAAAGCAATAGAATGACGTCCACGTTTTGAAAACTTAAAAATATTTTACTTACTTTCCATCTAAAGTGTTTTAAAAGAATCATCATTAAAGATTAAATATATTTGGTATAGATAAAAATAAAAATAGATCTTTCCTTCTTTGACAATAAATACTTACCATAAAACATACTTGTATGATTATTATTACTTTTTTTTTTTTGTGTGTGTGTGTGATTGAATGAGTAAGCCAATAATATTTTAATTTATTTAAAAACTCAAAAAAAAATGTATGTTGATGTTGCGCCTCCAAAACACTCATTGGCTAAATGTCACTTTGAATGATATATAAACTAGAAAAAAAACCTTGCTATGCACAAACAAATTTATATATGATTAATTAATAGATACCTAAACTATTTATCATCTTTTGAATAACATACAAATATCAGGGTTAATTTTTCACTATATTTATTTTTATTATTATTTAAAAAAATCGTTCTACATAATTGACCCAAAATAGGATGAACAATTGAATGTAATTGTCCAAAAGTGGGAATCAAACAAATGATGTTATTTTTGTAACATAGAGTAAGCTTTCTATAACGAAAAAGAGAATATGAGGCCATATGCACATTCATTTGTGAAAGATGTAGTAATTCAAAAATAGGAGGGAATGTGATGTTTCTTTCCATAAAATGTAAACAAAAATTAAAGGACGTGCTAGGATTAATTTGGAAAACATAATTAATCCCATAAAGGTAGGGCTTTATTGAAATTCTAAATTATTTTCTATTGGCTCAACCAATATAAGCTTTTATTAATAATTGTAAATTCAATAATTCAAGAAATTTGGCATTAGAGGGTGGAGCTTCCACAATGCTCCCACCAAAAAGTCACTTTGCTATACTATAGTATACATATAGATTTGG
>BRYE01000023.1:19177948-19180448 GCA_030159115.1 Actinidia arguta var. hypoleuca
TTTACATGTTCAAATAAATTCAAATCAATCATTTTAAATTGTGAGAACTTTTCTTTGTTTATATTCTGAGACATTTATCGGAAAAAAATGGTATTTTTTAAAATTTGAAGTCATTTACAACTGGGATTTAACTGATATTAGATTCTAAATCTTGAAGTGTGGCCAACCATGAACCATTATTTCTTCTTGCAAGAGGAGATTATGAATCAAATCCATAGTCTGATTTCTCATCATGAGAGGTCCAATGACAACAATGGAGGACAGGCATGAGTTAACATGTATCATGTATGTGTACATAATTTGATTTTGATAGTGCAAGGTTGGTGGTGGTGGCTGGCACTCAAAAGTCAATAGCAGTACAAAGAAGTTAGGAATGTGTTGCTATTAACTTTTGAAATTCGTTTTTAACCCTTAATCAGAGACAGAAGTGAAAGCAAACGTGACTTTAAGCGTAGCTTTTGAAGAAAATGAAATAAAAAAAATAAAAAACATTGAGGGTGTTTTGTTGAAATTTCCTCATTTCTATAATAAATCCTTCAAGGGTAACGTTGATGGTGTTTTGTTGTCGGCGAATTTGTTATAAAATTGATTATTCAAAGTATAAGTTGAAAAACATAAAATGAAACTTTCCAGTTTTTTTTTGTTTTTTTAATATTTTAAAGTTGTTTTTGACTATAAGCATAAACAAAAGTTATACCACAATAAATGCAGAAGTTTTTTGAATATAAACAACGTCGTTTTGGGTAAAAAGAAATGGCAACAACAAGGACTCCAAATGTTTACTCAATTATAGAAAATTCAGGGCACTACGAGATGAGGAGCCATTTTAAGCTAGCCAAGTACTTGAATGGTTCAATGAGAATAACAACTCCATTTCTTTGTTTTCTTCCATCAAATTATTCTTTTCAATTTAGGAAACACACATCTAGGAAGAGGAATATATATTGAGTAATGATTTTCTCTCATTTTCTAAAATTGCACTCGATTGATTTTTTTGTCCATGAATTTACCCAAATATCCTATATAGTTAAAAATTTTGAACAAAAGCAATTTAATAAAAGGGTATTTAGATAAAATTATCAAAATGTCCCTGAATTATACTTGGCAATCACACCATTGTCAACATTTAAGCACCAAGCTCAGAAATCCAACTTCAATTCACACTGAGCTTTTAAGTAAACATCAATTCTCAAGAATAAAAGGAGGTGAAATAAATATGAAAATAGACAAGTTGTCAAATGATAAATAACTCTTGGTAGCAACACACAAAAATAAACTAGGACAACAGGGTTTAATCTTATTTCAGTCCCTCAACTATTTAATTTTTTGCAATTTAATCCATATACTTTCGATTCCATCCATTTAGTACATGAACAATCAATTCCACAACAGCTAGCAACTTTATTAGACACTCACCCAAAAGTGTAATGTTACAGTCACCGCATAATTTATCGCTTTTGTTATCGCGCGACCCAAAACGACGTCATCATCAAAACAACGTCGTTCAACTTAAAGCACCGCATACTTAAAAAATCAGAACACTGCATGTTTAAAAAATTAATATAACGTCATTTTAGTTTATAACGTCGTTTTAGTTTGTTATCGCGGTAAATCATGACTGTAGCATTATCCCACCCAAAAATAATTATGAGTATTAGACACTAACCCAAAAATTAATTAATTTAATATCTAGTAGACCCCTGGCCCAGGCATCTAATCACCAAATACATATTATATAAAAATAATTACAAATTTTATTTTTCGTTTTTTAATTAATAAATGAAAATTTTATTAATAAGATTTTTATTTAATCAGTATATTCTTTATTTACCGATCAAAACAGAATTAAAAGAATACAACACTGGTTCTTATCCAAACAGCAGGGAATCATATTGGGCCAGCATTTTTATACAACACCTTCTCTATACTCTTTCTTCTCTTGTCCGATGTGGGACTAAACTAAGCAACCAAAACTCTCTCCCATGGAAAATACTTAACTGACATGGACATTACTATCACAGAACTGGTCTCTCTCTTTATGCTATTGATATTTCCAAACCATAAACATTCACTAATGTTGTCCTCATGAGCTGAGATTCTTCGATCATGTATACTGAATTACTCGGTCTCATTGCGTGTTTGGTTTTTGGGTTTTTAGAATCCTCAACAACCCATTTTTTTGTATTTTGCAATCAATTAAACTGTAGCAAAAACTCAATAATCAAAGGGGGGAAAGCTGGAGAATTTCTTTGATGTATTACTCGGTCTCGTTACGTGTTTGTTTTAGGGTTTTCAGAGACCTCAACAACCCAAATTTTGTATTTTGATATATGCGGGATTGTAAGAATTAGAGAAAATCGAACGCAAATGATAACAGTGGCTGGCAAGCGGTTTTTGATCGTTAGACGCCATATCTGCAAGACAATAACAGTGAGAAGGACCGCTCGGAAATATTTTGGGACGGCTCTTCAACGGTCAAGTCAGTGACCAGAAAATAAGA
>BRYE01000023.1:19232948-19240448 GCA_030159115.1 Actinidia arguta var. hypoleuca
GGAGGAAGACAACTGAAAGAAAAGGCATATATAGTTCAAATCAAGAAACCCAAAGTGGTTGGCGCGATTGATAGTCACATGGCCATCAAGGGTCTGACATTCAATTTGATTCTCACACAAATTTTATCAATTTTTATGTTGAGCAAATCCATACTGGGTTTAAATGGGTCATTGCTTGTAGATGATAGAATTAATCCTGCTGCATTAGTGTGTTCAATAGACCAAATACCGAAGTTATTAAGAAAAATGTAGTTCATTTTGGTGCCATATATGAAAAGATAACCGTAAGTCTTCTAAAACACACTAAAATCCAAAACACTCTCGGGGAAGAACCCTAAAAACACCATCTCTCACCACTGAAATCAAGAAAAAAGCAGCAGATAGAAGTAAGATTCTATCTTTATGCAGGCTTCAGATCCTGAAACATAGCCTCCCACCCCGGATCATCACAACCGTCCATCTCATCGTCTGTAGGAACATCATGAACCAACCATTGATCCAGACAACACCACCCTCTTGTTTCTCTTCAACACGGCTCATTTCCACCTCGAACTGTAGGTCTGACTCGGCACGAGCACGAGAGCCGTGTCCTAACGAGGAGCCCAAGTCTGAACTTACTTAGAAAGGCACCTCAATATTGTTCGCTTGATAGTGATAATGAGCCTTGAAATGGTTTGTGAACTGCCCATATTCTTGTTTAGTTGTCTGTTTTGATCAATATGAGATGCGGACATACATAGAAAATATACGATACGAGGAATATCACTCGGTCCCACATGACCAATTTTCAGTAAAAGTAGGGACCACCACTAGACCGCGTGACAAGCAAACTAACACAGTAGAATAATTTTCTCACAGGGTAGAGATTGGGCTTTAATCCGCCAAGTAGAAAAAGCTAACAAATAGTTCTTGCTTTTGGAAAGGAAATGAGGCCTTAAATCTCACAAAGGATTCATGCAATCATTAAATGATTGTTTTTACAAAAGCAAGCAAACCCCCTTTTTTCACTAAAATAGTTGGCCAAATTTACTGATTTTTTTGTGGCAAAATGTAAGAACTCATCAATAACAAAGTTAAATACAAATATCGATACGAACAAAAAAGGTAAAGGACGTAAAGACATGAAATGCTACGTAAAAAAAGCTTGAAGGATACTGGCATGATGCTGAAGAAATGCATTGATAGACTGTCTTATCATGAAGAAAATCAATCAAAATATGCAAGAACAAATAAACAGAGCTATATCTGAAAGCCAAATTTACTAATAACTTACACTTACATTATATTTGGATCAAGAATTTGGTTGAAAAAAAGAAATGTAAAATTATAGAATCTAACCGTTCAGAACCGATAAATCTACTAACTTTTTTATTTTATTTTTCCTTTCCCTCATCATATCCTGATCCAAACACAGCCTTAAAAGTCCATTGGCAACAGATGAGGGGCTCAAATGAAGCATAGCTAGCACTTTTCCCATGTGAAAAATCAATTGTTTTGTCTGAGTTGTTATGATCATCTTGGAGGTTTTGATAGAGACAATGAACATGAATATGTGTTCTTATCCACATAGACTAGAGTTTCGTTCGGTATGACTTGTATGTTTACATCATTAACTTAAAAAACTTAAATAATTTATAAATACCAATTATGTCTATTGTGTTCTTATAATGGTTGATCCATGCAGATCATTGAATTATATTTTATAATATTTGCAAAGATCTTATTCAATACACAAGACTGGTGTTTCTATCATGAAAAAAGGCTTGTAATAGTGGAGGATTAACTTATGTTATTCAATGCAAAGATCTTATTCAATACACAACCTCCAATCTTTAATTTATTTTTAAAAAAAATTGAACAATTTTTTTATATTTTCAGATTTCTTTCATTAAGAAGAACGAAAAAAATATAAATTTGATCACACAGTAAAAAAAAATTATTAAAAATAAAAGAAGTTAAAAAAAAACTATGGGCTAACTAATTGTTGGACAGATTATTTGCAGACATTTGTTTGTACATGCAAATGCAAAAACTGACAAACTAAAATATTGTTGGAGGATAATAATAATTGAGCAGAAAATGGGGCACGTGAGTCACGTGACCAGAAGCTTCCTCTCCACCCAAAGCTACTTTTGTTAGATCATTAGGAGAAATTAAATATTAATAGAGACTAGAGAGAGGTGTTTGTAATTTAATCATTTTGGGAGGGTTAATAATTGTCATGATTTACTCTTCTAGGATCCTTTTACCCAATCATGTCCTTCAACATGTTATAACAACAATTATATATATATATATATAATGACAAAAATGGAAAGAAAAAAAAAACATAATATTGAGGTTTTCGAAATGACGCAACGGCCACTTGCTGAGCCTCACAAAATCCTATGGAGAGAGGAAGAAAAGTCGACAATGATATTTTTTCAAATGCTTAGAGATTTATTGGCGTATTTTTTTCATAATAACAAGGTTCACTGTCTACATAGGCGAGTAAAATGCACTTGCTGTTAATTTGAATAAAAAAATGACATAGTTCATTATAATCCGCAAAACTATAAGGAGTTATTTGGTAATTTTTAAATATATCTAATGCACCACAAATTGTACTTTTATTACCAGCTCACTATTAGGTGAATTTCCAGATTTGAATGATTTTATTTTCTTAGATACTACCGTTAGAATCCTTACATGGAAGTATTATTGTCCACAACAGCAATATTTCAACCAAAGTAGGCCATTTATAACTTTGGGCCCCAAATGATGGGCTTCAATGAATCCATGAACACACATTGATTACATATGGGCCAGGGGTGATTTATTTTTTATTTTGGAAACAAGTAATAACAAAGAAATTATGAATTCATGACTTCGTTTGGATTGCTATTAAAATTTAATTTTTTAAAAATAAAAAATAAGAAATTGGTTTCATTTGCCTTTCTAAAGTTTAAAAAATGTATTAAATGCAAAAAAAAAGGACAATTTTTATAAGAATTTATTTTCATAATTATTTTCCCCTCAATTTCACTGTTTTAATTTTATTTTTTTATTTTTTTGGTATTTCGTGACATGGACGGCTCAACGCTTTTAGAGGCTTATGGAAAATCTTTAAAGAAGTCTTTGGATATTTAATGTTGTTTTTTTTAAAAAAAACAAATATTTTATATAGGGAGGCAATAATGCCACGACCAACTTTTTTAACGGCACGATTCTGTTGTTTGTTTTACATATTTGCCCTCTACCCATTATCCTCTTCTCTCACTGCTAGCTAGCCTTCAAATCTCTTTATCCAAAGTAATCTCTGGTTTCTCTCTCTGATTTGTCTTTATTCTTGGACTTGGACCAATCAATTTGAAGATTTCTTGATATCTTCATTGCACCTTCTCTCATTTAAAAGATCTTGGTTTCTATATTGCCATTGCAAACAAAAAACTGTATTTAGGGCTCAGAAATTGCCACTTTTTGCAGATCCAAGGCATCTTTCAAATGACTTATGAAACCCAAAAACACAATAACCAAATTCCAACATCACATCTTTCTCTCAAACTCATCTCAATTCGAACCTTTCAACATTGAAAAATCGCTGGTTTTTCCGTTGAGCAGCCGTTAATCGCCGACGGCGATCTCCACTATACGGTTGGGGTCATGTGGCTCACGGTGACAAAGTACGTGATGTCGGCAGCAGTGGCGATGATTTTTATATTTCACAGTGGAAGGGGTGAGAGGAAATAGCAACAGTAGATACAGAAAAGTCATAGAAAGGAGAGAGAGAGAGAGAGAGAGAGAGAGAGAGAGACAATTAAAAGCAGTAGAAGAGACAGGAAGGTTAAGAGCTTACGGGTAAAATTGTAAGACTCTTCGAAAATTTCGTGGCCCCAACAAATTCTATCGTGGCATTAACGCCATGCTTTTATATATTTAAAATTAACTTTTAATCACGATGATTATTATTAAAATAGCCAAAAAAAAATCTTATAAGATTTACTAAAGATAAAAATAAAACAAAATTCAAACGAAGCACACACTAATGCTAACAAAATTCACTAAAAATAAAAAAATATTAAATTATTATAAAATAAAATCAAAAGTCAACTTATTATTGTTAATTTGGCTTGATAAAAAAGCCGAACAGTAGAATATTTAAGTTTATTTTAAAATGTTAATAAATTTTAAAATATATTTAAACTTAATTTGTTAATCACGCGAACATATCAATCTTTAATCGAGACGATTAAGAATCGAGTTTGAGTAATTTGAATTTTTAAAAAATTACAACCTTACCAAGCTGAATTCAAGAGTGTTTAAACTTTGTTTAAAAATTTAACAAAATTAAATATATTTAATTTTAATTTATTTAAATAATAAATCAATCTCAAATAAATTTTTAACAATTCAAACTCGTACAGTTTGATTCGCGTTATGACCATCGTAGTCAACCAAAGGGACTTTCGGATAAAAGGCGTGTCAAAAGAAGCATTGAGTGCATTGGGCGCGTGTGAGAGCAGCGCGTGAGCACATGGATAGGAGAAAGTTTTTTTTTTTCTTTTCTATTTCTCAGAGTCGGTCGAAAAACTCTTTCTCCCAACTAAACGTCAATAACTGGCACGACAAGGTCACAAGAGTTCAATATATCGCGATAACTTAAGAATCTTGACGATACGATATGCTGGTAAAATCACTTGCAAGTGGATGTGCTGTGCTGGTTGGGAAAAGAGCAGGTAAGGACAATTGCACAGAACTGGGCTGACGTGACTGCCACCCACCTTAAAAAATAAAGGATATTTCAAAATGGCCCCCACTTTAGCTTTTATTTCCAAACCACACCCTTGTTGAAAAATAATTTTGTCAGTCAACTTGACAATTCATTTACGTGAGAAGAATGAAAAGTCATACTCTTAGACCTACCCTCCGGGATTTCAACGACTGGACAAAACTTACTCGGTGTCTAGAGCTTTGTTTATGACACCGTTAATGAGTATGTGAATTGCCGTTATACTAATTGTATGACCTGTTGTGTAACACTTACTTAAGTTGCAAAATAATTGTGTCGTTCGCAAGTAGGCTCGAGCTTGGTTCGATTTATTTTATAGATAAACGAGCTCGAGTCCCAATAAAAGGCTCGTTTAGGATACGAGTTAAACTTGAGTTTATCAAAACTCGACTCGAAATGATAAACATAAAAAAAAAAAGATAAAAAATATATATTATTACATAATTTCTAAAGAGTGAGAGTCTTTAAAATTTTACTATATATAAGATGTGACATAGTTAATAGTTTTTTTATATATATAAAGAGAGGATATTTTTGTAATAAATAATTAAATTTTATTTGTAATTTTATTTATTTAAAAGTATGAAAATATAATTTACTTGGCTCGTGAATAAATTTGAGCTCGACTCAAGTCTAAACCAGTTCGGTTCATTAAATTTTTATTGAACTCGACTCGAGCTCGAACTCATAAAAATCTTAATAAATATATTTGAGCACAACAAAACTCATCTGGGCTCGTTAGCAGCTCTAACACCCACCGAGGGAGACTCTTCTAGAGTCTAACTCCAAGGGTCATCCCCTGATGTTAGGCCTAATCTCTTCCAGTGTCTTCACTTAGTAGATGTTGCATAGTCGGTCACTTAACTCAGATATATAGCAATAAGTCGCAGGCAAAAACCTAAGTCTACACTTTAGATAATACTAAGCTGTGGTTACGCTTGGAAGACTCGTTTTACACACTTTTATGCCAATGTTCCATGAGTACTAAGAACTTGGTTTTTGATATTGCCCGATGAACCAACTTAAATAAAATTAAAAAAAAAACTTGCTTTCAATAAATTCAATCTGCAAAAAAAATATATTTTTAGGTAGACTCATAGCATGTGAACCAACCCCGCTATACTACATTGCGTGCACCTAGTTTTTTTTATTTTTAAATTTGTTATTGGGAAATGACCATGATATCTCCACTCATTAGAAAGAATAACAATGAATTCAGTCAAAATAAATAAATAAATAAATGGCCTTGTGAAAGCAACCCTAGGAAATTTTTAATTTTTTTGGGACTAATTTTTGCGTAGAGTTCATTGAGATTGACAAGACTAACAACCTATTCATTTAATTATCTTCACACACAATAGCGATTAGATTGAAATTGCCAATAGAAGGCAAAGCTCACACCTTATTAGACAGCAATTTCGTTGACTCACCTGTCACATAGAATAAATATTACTCATTTTGTGACAAATTTAAGATCCAGTTTGGGCTAATTTTCTTAAAAATAATTTAGTTATTTTATTTAATTTTTTAGTATTATTTTAACATTTAAGCAAAAGTTAAAAAAAAAATCAATTTCTCTTGCCGATATGAACCTGAAAATACAAAAAAAAAAAAAAAATGTACAAATTTATAAAAAATCACTAAAGAATTTATTCTTTGTCTTTAGTGTTTTTTTTTGTCTTGTTGAGTAATTTTTTTGTTTCTTTTTATTGATTTTTTTAAAATAAATAAAAATATTTTTTTAGGAAAAAAGTATTTTTTTTTTAAAATACTCTTAACACAGTATTTGAGGGGAAAAAAAATTAATTGCAATAAATACCTTTTCTATTGTCCCAGCCGACTGGTCCCACCTTTGGAAATTGGAATGTAACTTTCACACACTGAACTGTTGAGAAGACCCCACACCATTATTTTTGAAAATGGCCAATGATGTTTACGTGTTTCACTAAAAAAGGAAAACAAATGATAAGATTAATGTGTTGCGGATACTTTATAAATTATTGAATAATTTATTTAATATTCACAAGAGGTGTTAATTTTGTATTCAAGTAATAATACGGGTCTCAAAACTTACAGGAATATATAATTTATTCATTCAATTACAAAATATCCTTAGCAGTACCCGACAGATAATTTACCTAAATTTTTATTTTTAGTAGATTTTTTTTTTAATTTGAACAAAATTCTTATGTTTCGATATTTCTCTTGTAAAAAAGAACTAAAAATATATAAAATTTTGATTAAACGATAAAAATAATATATTATGAAAAAATTCAAAAATCAAAAGCCTTAAAAAAATCACAAAAAATAGATCAAACTATACTTAAGAAACGATTTTACCCATTAAACATTGGTTAATGCAAATGTTACATAAATATTTATAATTATTTTTAGTATTTTCACACTTAAAATATATACTTTTAATATTTTCTTTTAAAAATACTATTTAAAAGGAGTTGTCGTTTTGTGTTGTAGGTCGTTCATCGAACCGATTAAATCAATTTATCGCGACTCTCTTGAATTTATTTCAAGTAGAAATATTGCGATAAAATGCATTGGGAGTGTTCACAACGCAACTCGCTTTTTTCTTATTATTATTTTTATTATTTAATAATAGATATATTATTAAGTAGGAGACTTGGTGGGATGGTGGCTATTGGGAAAAGTAGTGAAAGGGACGTTATTGTTAATAATCTTCTTCTTCATCTGATTATGACAATAAATTAAATTTT
>BRYE01000023.1:19247948-19250448 GCA_030159115.1 Actinidia arguta var. hypoleuca
TTTGTGTTTCAAAAGAAATTGATGTTATATTTTTAAAATTATATTTGTCATTCAATTTTCTTCTGCCCGGCGATGGGTCCGAATGATTGGACTAGATCACTTCAGTCCATCTCTTCAAAGCTGATCGCGAGGAAAAAGCAAAAAAAAACATGTTATTAAAGACAACGGCATCAATTCGTGTTCATTCTGATCCACTCAGAATCGAGGCCTTTGAATAGAACACTATTTTGTCTTCCGGTCTTTTGCTCTATATATTGGTTATGTTCTAATTTTGTCTTTGCATATGATTTTGGTTGATTACCTCGTGTTGAGATTGTCTACCAACGCATTTCTATAACATCATGGACTCTTGTTCTTAGTTTCAATGTTTTATACTTTAATTTGTAATTATTATTAGTAACTAAGTTCATTCTTAATATTTTAACAACAAAAAAAGAAGAAGCAACATATGATTTTTTGGGAAAACCTCATTCCCTCTCCAAAAGGGGGGGAAGAGAGATCACTGTCCAAGTACTTGTACATTGTTCAATGATTGATTCCCTTGTCACACCTCTCTGGTCTTTAAAGGGATTGTAGTTGGATCCACTACTATATGTTGAAAACAAATTTCTTCGCCAACTTTAAATATCTGGGCCGTTTAATAATAAACATTATTTTTACATGTAAGTGCTTAAAATAGTAGAATATGTCCCATTAAAATACTTAATCAGTGGACCCCCATAATACAACAAATCACGAGTTAAGGATAATGTTCATCAACATTTGATAATGATCAGAGAAAAAATAAATTTGTTCACCAACTTAACGAGTGAGTGATGATTACATTCATTTGTAATTGGTTGAAATAACGGGATCCACTATTTTGAATAGAACTTACTGTAATAGTCCTTATAACTTTAATTAATCACAAATGAAGATAATATTCACTAAAATCTCAAGCGAGTGAACAAAATTAGATCCTATGGGGACCAGTTTCATATATTCTTATAGATGCAGACAGCCTTTGTCCAATACTATTCAAAATGCAACAAGAGACTAGGTACAACCAACTTCAGTGATAATGGAGAATCTATAATAAACACATCGTTTTTGACCATTGCATGCTCATGGTGACTCAAACTTGATCAATAATCCCTTCCCTTCCCTTTCTTTTTCTTTCCTTTTTTTATCCATATATCTTCAAATATATATAAAGCCAATACCACCTAATATTTTCTAATCAACAATATTTGCATTCATAATAGGTGGAGAAAGAAAATATTAAAAGAATAATAAATCAAATTAATATACATCATCATTAATTATTTTATAATATTTTAAAATTTGTAATGAATGGAGCTAGTTCTTATAGCAAAAAGCGGTTCACTCTGTAATATATATTATACAAATGGATAGAAAAAATATACCTAAATATTTAGAAAATAAATCTATAAATTTTGAGATTGTGTGCCTGTTTGGCACCAGTTTTTTTTAATATTTATTTATTTTTTTTGCTTAAAATAAGCAAAAAAGTCAATCAGAGTTAGCTTTTTTGATTTTATTTTTTTGCTTAATTTTACCTAAAGTAAAGCCACAAAAGCAAAAAAAATAAAAAATCTTGACTTTTTTGGTAATAAGCTTAAAAAAAACTTGACTTTTAAGTATTACTAAATGGAGTCTGTGTCTAAAATTCCATGAAGTCACCCAATAAAAAAGGTGAATTTAATTGACCTATTTTGGGGCCCGTTATTTTAAATATTCCTCGTTCTATTATTTAAAGTGGAGTACATATATTTTCACCAATAAATTGATTGTTCATGTTCACCGATCTTGTCAGGTTGATGAATAATTATCCTTATGAAAGTTTGGGTGATCACGTGGCTCATCTGACATTTATTTTAACAAAATAAATATATTTCGACTGTGTATTTAAAGCAGTAGAACTCACACATTTTTACGAAATGGTGAGTAGTGTTCACCTAGTCTAGTTGCACTCAAACTTCATAATGCAATTCTAATTTAGGACTATAAAAAATATAACTTTCTAAAAAGTAGAGGGTGAGATCATACACTTGATCATGCTTTATTTATTTATTTATTCTCTTTTTAAGCTTTACATTTGGATTGGAGACAAGTATTTTTCAGTGTAATTTTAATGGAAGTGTGGGCCACCCACCCACCAAAAGACAAAAGGACTCATTAAAATTAAAATTACCCAAAAAAATAAGAAACTCAAAAAGGCGAAGTTTCCAAAAATGCCTTATTAAAAGAAGGGTCTGACGACTGACGACTGACAACAAACCAGAGTTTGAAGAATCAAATCAATTCGATTTATCGTCATGCCTTCTTTCTCCCGAGATATTTCGTAGTATTTTACATATCGCGAAAAGAAAATCTCATTGAATTATTGTGTGTGTGTTTTTCAAGTTGCAAAAAGTCGGACTTCGATGATTTGGGATCTGCCCATCTGGTGACCTAACGTGACCCCACCACCTATTTAGTTTAATTATTATTATATTGG
>BRYE01000023.1:19317948-19320448 GCA_030159115.1 Actinidia arguta var. hypoleuca
TTATTTATTTTTGGCAAAATAAAAAAACTTTAAATTATAATTTATTTTTATAAAATTAAAACATTTAAAATGAAAGCCAATATTAAATATATTTTATTAAATTTTAATAATCTCTAGCTTAATTTTTTAGAGAAAAATTGTTGAATAGTTGAGTTTTCAAAAATATAGAAACGAAAATGGAGTTTTGGATTGGAATTACCAGTAAAGCTCTTCAAATACACTTTTTGATTCAAAATGTTATTTTGAGTATTTAAAGTGAAGTTTTGAAGACTTTTGGCTTGGAGACCTCTTGGAGTTCTAAGTCTCCATTTTGGAGGCCAAATAATCTCTAACACAACTCTAGTTAAAGCTTCCAAAATGGAGGTCTTGATTTTAGTCTCCGGATTCTCAAGTTTTTGGAGACCCATCTCTTTTTATTTTGTAAATATTTTTTAACTTAAAAATGTTAACTCTATCTTTTAACCTTTTACCATTTAAATATTTATACCATCTATATTATTTGACTTTTTCTTATATTTTGATAAAAATATATATAACTTTTAATAAATATATCCTATTCCAATAAATTTAGTATTTTTGAAAAAATCTCAATAACATCTTTAAATAAGATTAATATTAAATATATTTGATAATTTTTTTAAAAATATTATTTAGATTTTGAGTGAAAATTCATTGAAATAAAAGTTATAGTATGTATGGATTGGTAATAAATCTTAAATTTGGAGAAGAAAATGAGTTTTGTTAAGAACTATATGAGTTTTAAAAAAATGGAGATAAAAATAGAGATTTAGGTTAGAGTTGATATGAATAGTAAAAACTTTCAAATTCAATTTTTGAATAAAAAAAATCATATTTTGAGCATTTAAAATATATTCACATACTTCTATTGTTCGCATAAAGATACACAATCTTTTTTTTTTATCGATAAATAAAAAATTTATTAATCAGATGAGAAATATACAATACATTTATGAGCATACCCGGGAGGCAAATAGAAGGCTCTTCGCCTAATCAAACAACACTAAAATAGAGCACATACTAAACAAATCAAGAAGTTTAAGTTACAGAAGCAGCCAGACTATACAACTTACAAACCAAGTAATTAACTAAAACTATCAGGGTTGCACAATCTTTTGTTGCGACAAGGAGCACCAAATAATTGCTCGTTTAATGTTTTTGTTTTTGTTTTTGCTTTTGCTTTTGCTTTTGCTTTTGTTGCGGATATGGTGAGACTATGAGAGGGTTTTGGAACGGCCCGAGTAAGTCCTGATATTGCTCGCGTGCGAGTGAAATGACGTGCACGCCTCCTCCAAAACGGATAATACCTTGCTATTTCCCCTCCTTTTCTTACTTCTTCCATTTGTAGTGAAACCGTAGAACCCAATCAGACTGGAGCCCGGACGGATTTGTCCAGTTTTACAGTCCATATGGTCCCGATCCGGTTCTAAAAAATAAACAAAAAATCCATACAATTTGATTTTGGTTATTTTGTTTGAGGGTAAAATTGAATAGAATGGGTAAATCTTTTATATGTACATTTTATTCCGATCCCATCCACTAACGCTAATGATTTGATTATGATTTTTAAATTTTTAGAATCATTACTCTCGTTCCAGCTCATGGATTTGCAAAGAACTAGTCCAATTCGGATTGTGTATACCCTTACTTTTACTTCGCCATCATTTAACTATCTCCCTTTTTTTTTTTCTTCTAATTTAATAGAGTATTTGATGGCACTTTTAATTAAATATAAAAATATAAATTCATCTCCATGCTCACCCTCCCCATCACCGCCCTTGTGTCATTGATATTCACACAATAAACATGTTGGTAGGTTGTTTACTACCAATTTTTTGGGTGGGTGGAAAGGGGAGGGGTTTGGGAGTCTAGTTAGCGGGCGGGGTGGTGAGAAGGGAGAAAAGGCTATTACGGTGGTGGGTGCACTGGGCGGGGGAGAGTGGTGCTGGCAAAGTGGGTATGGCGGACGTGGATAAAAAGACTATACTGAGTTTTATTTGGGTTTTTAACATTAATAACAAAATGGTAATACAAAAAATCTTATTTTGTGAGGGTAGATAGAAGAAACTTGGGTCCAAGTAGAATAACTCACATCGGCCAACAAGAGACTAAAACACTGGAACTTCCCAACTCCCCACCAAGTTGATTAGATCATTCATTCCCACCTGTCCAAATTGGCTTCAAGTGACTCTTCATAATTTTTTTTAATGTTTGTTGTAATTTAACATATATATTTTTTTAGTTTTTGTTGACGAATAGAACAATAGGACAGTGTAAAAATTACAATCTAATTTTAAAATAGCCCATTAAAGAAAAAAAATATATTTTCTCTTGAAAATAAGATTTTTTTTGGGTCTATAGTTTTTTTTTTAAATCATAAAAAAATATACATTTTCAAAATCACGTTTTTTGGGAAATTATAATTTTTTCAATAGAACGAAGAAAACAAGTTTGCTAATGGCAAAAAAAAATAAAAAAAATC
>BRYE01000023.1:19430448-19432948 GCA_030159115.1 Actinidia arguta var. hypoleuca
ACAATCAGGTAACTACTGGCGTTGCGTTTGCCACGTGCCACCAGCGTTCACGTCGTACTTGCTCCGTTTCGTAGTGCTTACTTAGGCTTAGACCCCGTTTGGACTAATTTTAAAAACGGAGTAACTTTTTTTTTTTTTTTTTAACTTTTGGATTCATAAAGTAAAATGAAACAAAAAAATTAGTTAAATTATTTGGGGTAACTAAAAAAATTAGACTATTTTAATTAAGAAACAATCGTAAATTAATCACAAATAAACTTATCCCAAACAAATATAAAAAATTAATTTTTTTAAAGAATGACAAAAAAATTCGAACGGGATTCTTTTGGGGTATAATCCAGATTGATAAATTTGGATTATACCTCTTATGCTAATGACAAATACAGCCATCTCCCATGTAGTTTCAGCCGTTGGTGGTTGTCGGATAGGGTAGAGATGTTGGAAGTAGTGAAATAAATAGAGGTGTAGAAAATATGATGGTATTTTTGTCTGATATAATAGAAAAATAATTTTAAATATTTGCAACATAAATTAAATATATTAGAATATTAATCCAATGAAGCTTAAAATAAAAATCTATTACTAAATATATATATATATATTTTTTTTAAAAAAGCAATTGATTTGTCACTTTCTTCTTCCTCTTTATTTTCATTATAGTCAACTCACATGCATTCAAGCATATATTGTTTTCTTCATATTGTTGGTCATTACATACACTTTTTTTCTTCGGGAGAAAACAGTAATTTAAAATTTTTCTTAGTCAATATTTGGGATAAAATTAATTTTTTCAGATTATTTTATGATAATTTTTATTCCAATTCAAATATACAAACTTATAGACACATAAAAATCTGTCTAAACTTGTATTCTAAAAAATTCACTATTCAAGTTTCTACCTAAAATATCCCAATTAATGAGAATTATCATTAATTGATAATCTATTTTTTAAATTAAAATAATACACAATAAAAACAATCATCGTGCTATCAATATTTAATAAATTTGAGAAATTATAAATTATCAAGTTTTTCGAGAAATAATTGAGAAGCTATCAAATATAATATAACACAGTCATTAAAAAAATTAAAAAAATATCAGACTTAATTTGAAATATATATTTAGTAAATATAAATGTCAATTTCAACAAGTGAGAAGTTATGTTATGTTATAAGATGAAACTTACGATTAAATTATATGTTTTCGTGCATAGCACGGGTTCAATGCTAATATTATTTTCTTCAAACTTCAAATTGTTCTTCATTACATACACTTTTTTCAAGGTGATTAAAACGTAATTCTAAATTTAAAGTGGACAGTATTTTGGATTCATTTCAATTTTATATTTTTTGTAAATTAAGTAATTTTTATTTTTTGATTTCTTTAATCAACATGAACCGAAAAGATAAATTATTCTAATTAAAAAATAAAAAATAAAAATATTTTACTTTAATCACAAGCACACATAATGTTTCCTCTTTTTACACCCAATTTGTTCCTTGCTCATTGGCACGCCTTTCACGACTTTCAATTTCCTCGTATTGCCTTAATCAATCTCAACTTGACGTTGATACTTTTAAAAATAAAATAAATTAAAAATAAAATTTTCCTTTCCTTTTATTTTCAATTTTTATTTTGACTTTATTAATTCGTGTGACTTGAAGACCGAATAACTAAATAAGTAAAATATTTATAAAAAATAAATAAATTCACTTCTTTTTTTTTTTCTCAAATAGGGTCTATTTTATTTCCTTTTTTCAACTTCGGTAGTTGTGACAAATAAAAAAACAAAACAATTCAACTACTAAAGATAAAAAAACCCGTAAAAAATCTAAAAAGGTGACCGAAGTAAACCCCCAATAAAGCTTGTCAAACACGTTGAAGAGGGAAGAGAAAACACAGAGATTTCCCAATGGAAATTAAAATTTATGGAATAAAGCCATCTTCAAATATACAAGAAAACACCAGGAGATTTCCCAAATGAAAATTGAAATTCGTGGAATAAAGCCATCTTCAAATATAACAAGAAAACACCAAGAGATTTCCCAAATGAAAATTGGAATTCGTGGAATAAAGCCATCTTCAAACATAACGAGAAAACACCATAGATTTCCCAAATGAAAATTAGAATTTATGGAATAAAGCCATCTTCAAACATAACCATTTATATCAAAAGTGTAACATAACCATTTATGTCAAAAGTGTAACATTTATGGTAAAAATAAGAAATTATTATTTTTAATTCTATTTTGTGTCGCCAACTACCATGGATTGGGATAGGATGGTTTATTTTTTCTTTTGTGAGAACAAGTATTGAGAGAGTTCGTATCCTCTTTAAGTATGTATTTGATAAAGTGGTACTGAAATATATAAAATAACGTTATTTTTAGTCTTGAAGTGCATAAAACGACATCGTTTTGTACATTTCAAAACCATTTCACCAAGCACATGCTTCACAGGATCCAAATTCGTATTGAGAACAACCGGCCTCCTATAAAAT
>BRYE01000023.1:19437948-19440448 GCA_030159115.1 Actinidia arguta var. hypoleuca
TTTTCGGGGTATTTTATTAAGAAGGGGTATTTTATTAAGAATGTAGTTTGCAGAAAGCACTGCTTCCTCCCATAAGTTCGGTGGTAAACCTGAACTTATCAACATAGCATTTAACATTTATTTCAATGTTCTATTCTTCCATTTTGTAACACCATTTTGTTGTGAAGAATAAGACACAGTGGTTTGATGTATAATGCCATGTTCCTTACAGAACTCATCAAAAGGTGCATCATATTCACCACCACGATCACTTCTTACAACTTTAATTTTTTTGCTAAGTTGATTCTTAACTTCATTCTTATACACTTTGAACGCATCCAAAACTTCATCATTACTTCGTAATAAGTACACATGACAATATCTAGTATTGTCATCAATCAAAGTAATAAAATATTTTTTACCGGCTCTAGTTTGTATTGATTTGAAATTATAAATATCAGTATGAATTAAATTCAAAGATTCTGAATTTTTAAGAATATTTTGAGAAGACTTTTTAGTCATTTCAGTTTCGACACATACTTCACATTTGTGATTAAGATCAATTTCAAACTCAAGCAAACAATTTATATGAACTAACTTCTTTAATGAACCATAGTTAACATGTCATAATCTACCATACCAAATATAAGAAGTCTCAACAATATAAGCAAAAGATGTGTTATTTTTATTCATAACAACAGGTGGTACAACACTTATTACATTCATCCTAAAAAACCCGTTGCTCAAGTACCCCTTACCAACATACATTCCACTCTTGGTGAGTATAAATTTATTTGACTCAAAGACTAGCCTAAACCTATTCTTGCTCAACAAAGGTTGGACTCTTGCGAATGTCAGGAACATACAACACATTGTTGAGAGTGAGTTATTTTTCCGAAGTCATCTTTAGCACCACTGTGCCTTTCCCTTCAACAGCTGAAGTTGCAAAATTACCCATGTACAATTTCTCTCAATTCTTTACCTCATTGTAAGAGGTAAACATCTTCTTATCCGAACAGATATGACAAGTACATCTAGTGTTCACCCATTATTCTTTCGGATTGGAAACGATCATGTTCACTTCAGACACTACAACAAAAAGATGCATGTTTGAAACACCATTAGGGAGATCCTCCACTTCGGTCACATTGGTTTGTGCAGGCTTCTTGTTAGCATATCCATCCTTATGTTTGCTTCGACATTCGATTGCACGATGTCTTATCTTGTCGCACTTGAAGCATTTGCCTTGGAACTTAGCCTTCTTGTTCCCACCACCTTTTAGTCCTTGGCTAGTATGTTTTCGCTTCTTTGAGTTTGAAGTTCCTCCATGTTCCACCACATTGGCCTTAGCATTCTTGGGGGCTTTTCCTTTATTGTCAAAGATGCGGTTATTCTCTTCAATCCTCAAACGAACAATTAGTTCTTCCAATTTGATCTCGTTGCGCTTATGCTTGAGATAGTTATTGAACTCCTTCCAATTTGGTGGCAACTTTTCAATGATCGCAGCAACCTAGAAAGATTCACCAATTGACATACCTTTGGCATGGATGTCATGCAAAATGAATTGGATTTCTTGAACCTGACTGATCACCAATTTAAAGTCAACCATCATGTACTCAAGAAATTTACTGATGACAAATTTCTTTACCTCAACATCTTTTGTCTTGTACTTTTTGTCCAAGGAGTCCCATAGTTCTTTGGTTGTCTTGATTGGACTATAAACATTATACAAAATATTGTCCAAGCCATTGAAGATATAATTCCGACACAGAAAATAAGCATGATTCCATGCATCAACCGCCGCAATACTTTCAGTAGTTGTCATCTCTTCAGTTAGAACTGAAACACTTTCATTGAGAAATCTCGCAAGGTTAAGAGTTGTAAGATAAAAAAGCATTTTCTGCTGCCAACGCTTAAACTCTGTTTCGTTGAATTTTTTTAGTTTATCGCCATGATTCACTGAAACCGCTGGAGGGATCACACTCGGACCTGCAACAACCATAGATTTTGCAATAGGTGTAGTACAGAAGGAGGGGTGGTATCCATTTCTATATCAGAAACAAAATTCAATATATGTAACGAAAATAGATTGAATTCAAAAGAAAATTTTCAAATCAATTTTTAACTAGAAAACAGATTGAAATACCGAAAACATACAGAATAGATTTAAAGAATTTTGTCTTAAGTTTGTACGAAAAAAAAACTGTTAAGTATGTAAATAAATAACAATCTGAAAATCAAAATAGGCTAGTAAAATCTTGTAGTTGATTTCTTAACGTCACAGGGGATTTTACTTTCCTATTTATCGTAAAGTTTGTAAACAATAAACTGTCAATGTACTGAATGTAATTACTGATCGAGGCTTATGTTCAACACAATCTCCTTAAGATAAAATTTGCCCTCGCTCTGGTGTTACGAGTTGATCGGCGTATGTCTCCCAGGATCCAACGATCTACTTGATGTCAAAGCACTTCGAACTTCAAGTCTGACGAACCAGATTTATGTATTGAACTATCTTTCT
>BRYE01000023.1:19472948-19480448 GCA_030159115.1 Actinidia arguta var. hypoleuca
GAAAGTGAAAGTGGAGTTGATAAACAAGCTAGACGTACCTAACAACAGATTATTCAAATTTATTTTGAAAACTTAAGGAGAGACGAGCCAAATAACAAATTATTCAAGTTTATTTTAAAATTTTAATAAATTTTAAAAATAAAATTGATCTGAGTTTATTTAATAAGCAAAATAATTTCAAACAATATTTTAATGATATGAGTACTTAATAAGCTTTAAAAATATAATTGAGTTGGGTTTATTTAATAAGCAAAACAATTTCAAATAAGATTTTAATGACATAAGCCGAGCTCAAAGAGTTTGTTTTGCTTATCCCAAAATGAATGGCTATTTATTTCTTGCCACCATTTTTTTGACCAAACATTGCGGATATTTTGATTGGGAGACTAATTAAAAGGAATGGTCAAGGTGTATTGGGATTATTAGTTTTTACTACTAATAATCCTATAACTAAAATTTATTGTACCTCTCTTTTTTGGTTGGATTTCAGCCAATAAGAAACGAATAGTAGGACCCGCCATAATTAGATATAAAATTATTCTATTACATTTAAACTCATCCCCTTCATGAGTTAAAGAATAGTCTTCCCATGTAAGGAATGAATACTACAAAGGAATTAGGTGAGATTTGTCTCACACTTATGTGTGTGTTTTCTATCAATTTTTTTGTTTTTGTTATCTGTATCAATTAGAGGAATCCAATTTTTTTTTGACTAACAATTCAATTTTTTTTAGTTTTTTGTAATATTTTTTTTTTGTTTCTTTTAACTCCTCTAACCAAGACGAACCGATAATATAAAATAATTGACAAAAAATAAAAAAATAATAATTTATCTCAAACGATACCTAATATTATTCGTAATGCGTTCTCCACGACCTTACTATTGATTCATCTTTATAATTCGAAATATTCATTTTGTAAGTCTACTGAGCTTATGACTTTTACAAAATATCAAGTGAATCGAATATCAGTTAACTAATGATTAATTGACATTTGTCATATAGTATACTCAAAAATTCATATAGCCATTTATTTTTTTTCCAACAAATGCACTCGAATCATATAACGAAATTTGATAAAATTATTTTTTTTATAAATAATTAATTCAGCAAAGCCTACAAAATTATTGAAATGAGTCCACAGTAAGGGCTCTCTACGTATAGAGATACAATGTTTTTAGAACAATACGTGAACCTTCCAGACAGAATAATATTGTCCTTGTGGACCCGAAATTCGTAACAAAATTACTCTCTCCTCTTTATTTATAGTCGGCTCGCATGAGCATAGACTTCCTCAACTCTCTCTCTCTCTCTCTCTCTCTCTCTCTCTCTCTCTCAAATGGTACAATCAATGAAGTTCAGAGGTGTCAGGCAACGCCCATGGGGCTCCTGGGTCGCCGAGATTCGCCAGCCATTACTGTACACTCTCCCTCTCTCTCTCTCTCTCTACACACACTCCACCATTCAATTTCACACACTTCACAAGTTCTAAAGTTTTTGTTGTTTTGTTTTATGTAGTAGCTGAAAAGAAGTACTTGATTTTTTTTGGAGGAATTTAGTCTCAGTTTGAATTATGTTTTTTTTTTTGGGTTATTTAATTTTCAAGTTTTTTTTATTTTTAATAAAAAATTTATTCATTTGATCAAAATTTTATAATTTTTTGGTTACTCTTGTGAGAGGAGTCCGAAAAATAAAAAAAAAAATCATCTAATTCGGAAAAAAAATCGCTAAAAATAAAATAAATAATTTTTTTTTTTAGATAAAAATAAATTTTTTCGTATTTAATTTTTTTATATTTTCGGATTCCTCGTCATGAGGAACAAAAAAAATATAAAATTTTGAATAAACGAAAAAAAAATTCATCTAAGACAACAAAACTCGAAAACTAAAGAACAAAAAAAAAACCATGTAATCCAAATTGGGCCTCAATTCTCTTGGATCAATCGTTTATATGGAATTCGTACAGTTAATAATGGAGTCGGTACAAATGTGTAACTCACAAGATTTTTAGAACATTCATCAGTACTAAACAAATTTCCCCTCACTTCACACTATGAATAGAGCTTGTAATTAAGAGGGACGACTGTAACCACAAGAAAAATTATTTTATTATAGTAAATATAATATTATTTAAGTTATATAAGTTCGTCACTTTAAATTTATTTTTGACTTGTCACCTAGATCGAGATATCTTTTCCTAAAACAATAATTGAAATTCTTCTTTTTGGTATATATTGTAGGAAGAGGAGGGTGTGGCTCGGAACCTTTGAAACCGCCGAAAAGGCTGCGCGAGCCTATGACGAGGCAGCAATACTCATAAATGGCCCAAACGCAAAAACAAACTTCCCAACGACCACCGCAAATCAATCCACCAACGACAAATCTCCCTTCACCCCATCATTGTCATCGTCGTCGTCTTCCTCTCTCTCTTCCAGCCTAAGCACAAAGCTCCGAAAGTGTTGTAAGTCACCATCGCCTTCTCTCACCTGCCTAAGGCTCGACCCTGACAAATCCCACATCGGAGTATGGCAAAAGCGTGCTGGCAAGTGCTCAGACTCCAATTGGATCATGACCGTCAAGCTCGACAAAAAGATTGAGAAACAGCTAGAAAATGAAGTGGTGACGCCAGAGGCCGCTTTGACGTCGGGTAATGCGGTGGGCGGAGATGGATTGGGGGAGGAGGAGAGAATGGCATTGCAAATGATAGAAGAATTTCTAAACCAAAATTAACAATAAATGTCATACGCCACTGGATCTTTATTCCGCTTATTGTTCTCATAGTATTGCATGCTTGTCATTTTCAATAGTTATGATGGAAGGTTCAAGAAAAGTCAATTTTTTTTGGGATCTTTCATATTTAGAGAATTTCTTTAAGAAGTGTTTTTTAAATAAAAACATATTTTAAAAAGGGTCCTTCTATTGACAGCCCAATGGGCGGTCAATAAGGGGCACAAAATGACAAAAAAGTTTAGTTTTCGATACACTTTTTATAGTTTTCAATACACTTTCACATATTTTTATACACTTTTCACACATTTTTATACACTTTTCACATATTTTTAGACACTATCGACAACCTATTGGGCTGTTTTTAGCATTTCCCTTTTAAAAAAGTCCCTAACAAACAAAAACTAAGAAAAAATAGAAAAATAAATTTGTTAACGACATAGACATCCTAGTATACAAGCTATAGTTCACATGGGATGGGGTCCGGGCCAATGTGATTGATGTGAAATCCCTACATAAATACAATGTGATTGATGTTTGTACAAGAGTTGTGGGTGCCGGTAGGTTCTTCGTTTGTGAAGGAGAGGAGGGTTTTCAATGTTACCTACCGTATAGAAGTTGATTTAGACCGCCATGGATGTGAACTTGGTGTGCCTATTTTCTATATGAACAGAGGATGGCATGATTGGTACAAAATGTGGGAAGAAGGAATAAATGAAATGGTTTCAATATTCATCTCCCAATAGTCTTGATTTTATTTAGGGTGAAATACACTGACCACCTATGAGATTTTATATTAATATATAAAGTATTTTTAATATTTAAAAAATTATAATGATTTTTTTTTAAGTTTGTATTTAATACAGATATCCTCCAAACGTTTGAGAAATTATACTGACCATTCATGAGATTCAGGTTTTAATACACAAAGTACTCCTGATGTGGTCAGTGTATTTCAAGAGTGCTTTGTGTATTAACACAAAACCTCGGGGGTAGTCAATGTATTTTAGAAAAAATCTATTACAAGTTTCAAACCTCAGGAAAAATTATTATAATTTCTCAAACATCAAGAATATTTTATATATTAAAGACAAATCTCAAGGGAGATCATTGTATTTCACCATTTTATTTTTTGAATACTTGGATTCTCTCTCAATAATGATATTTTTTTGTCCTGCTTTAGATATTTTGGAATGTGAATATCTTGCTAGCAACCATGTTCTTATTCCTAACCAAGACCAAGATTTAGGTAAGTTTTTTTTTAGCTACTTTGTTAATTTTTTTATTTGATCAAAGTTTATATTTTTTCAGTTCATTTTGTCGAAATGAGTTTGAAAATATAAAAAAATTCTCAAATTTGGAAAAAAAGTTAACTAAAGTCTACGAAAAAAATATTTTATCCCCCCAAAATTATAAAAATAATTTATTTTTGTCTTTAGTAGACTTTTTTTTCAAATTAGATGAAGATTTTCACATTTTTTGAACTCCCCTCATCAAGAAAAAATTTAAAAAGTATAAAATTTTGACCAAACGGTAAAAAAAATTACTAAACACAAAAAAAAAACTTAAAAACCAAAACAATTGGGCCTAAAACACTGACAAGTAGTAGTTTTACAATTTAAATTGGCAATCACAAACATGCAAAACTTATTATACGTCTTTCACGATATTATTTGTATTTTTGATTTCATTATTTTATAATATTTTTTTGAATGTACCAATTAAAAAAAGTGTAATACAATGACCTCCCCTGGGATTTGCCTTTAATACACAAAACAACCATGACGTTTGAGAAATTACAATAATCTTCCCTGAGACTTGAAACTTGTAACAGATTTTTTCTAAAATACACTGATCACCCTTGAAGTTTTGAATTAATACACAAAGTACTCATGAAATACACTGACCGCCCTAGGAGTGCTTTGTGTATTAATCCAGAACCTCAGGGATGATTAGTGTAATTTTTCAAACGTCAAAGAAATATATATTAAAGGCAAACTTCAGGGGAAATTATTATAATTTTTTAAATATCAGGGATACTTTATGTATTAACATAAAATTTCAGTGTGGCCAGTGTATTTCATAAAAAAAAAACACAAAAACTCCTAAAAGCAATTTCTAGACTTTTAAGTTGTAAGTAATGTATATAGCTGGGCTACGTGGCTACTTCCCATACACATCACGTTCTTGTGAAGGATATGGTACAACGTTGTGTTTAGGATGGTGAAAATTTGGGTATTTATATATACAGGTGCGGGCCACATTAAAGTTGATGGAATCAGTTGAATTTATCATTTTTTAAAAAATATTTAATTTTTTTTTAGTATTATATATATATATATTTTTAAAAATTAAACTCATAAAAAAAATATATTTAACCCCATTAATCCATCTATAAAGAATTTTTATTTAAATTTTTGCATGATACTATTAACAAAAAATTACGGACTGCCAATATATATATATATATATATATATATATATATATATTTGAGTTGAGGATTGCTAGGTCACATTGTACTCTTTCTAAAGTTTTGGGTGAGACTCTAGATGTTATTAAGGCTAGTAATTTTTCAGTTTTTTTTTGAGAAAATTATAACAAGATCTTTTTAAGGGTATTTATTCTATGAAAAATTCATAGTAAGTAATTACTTTTTCAAGAGTCTATTTCGAGTAACTACCAATCTATCAACCTCAATATGAAACTCAAATAAATAAATTAATAATAATAATTTTTCAAAGTAAAAAATGATATATTATCAATATAATTTTATATTGAGAAATAATCAAAATTTTAAATTATCGTATGGAAAAGATTACTTCTACACAAGATAACAAATAATAGATTATTAATAAATTTCTAAAAGATAAAATGAGAAGTTATCAACTAAATAAGATAAATTGTCAAATATTTACTCCACATGATAAATAAGATAAGTTCTCAAATATTTACTTAGAGCAAATTAACATAAAATATATCAATTTTAATTGAACAAAAAAAATTGATAAAATATCAAATCAAAACTCCACGCAATAAACAAGATAAGTTCGCAAATATTTAATTTATGAAAATTAATAAAATAATACATCTAATACAATTAATTCACAACAACTAAAAAATAACCAATTCTTAAATTGCTTATAACACTTTTGTGAATACAAATACAGACCCAGGATTTATGTTTGTATAAGTTACAATATTTGAGGTAGAGTCAAAAATATCTTTTTATTTTTTTTATTTTTCTCAATGTGAATTTATCTAAATACCTACTATTACTTAAATATTTTCACCACACATGATAATATTATCGTAAATTTAGCCTAATGAATACAAAAAAAATATAATTAGATTAAAATGGAGGAAACAATCATTAACCTTGTTGAATTTGTTGCTGAAGAATAAGTATTCGAAGAATTTGTGCAGTATGGAGTTTTTTTTCTATGAAAAGGAAGAAAAAAAAGATAGACAGAGTGAGTCCTTTTATTATTTTGTTGATGGGAAAAAAAGGTAAAATGAATAATCGAGTCTAAAAGAAAATTGGGAAAATTAAACAAATGACCCTAAAGTTTGACCACAATAACAAATTAAATCCCATATTCATTTTTTGTTTTTAGTTTTCAAATTAACCTTTACATTATACACTTCCCATCACTCTTAAACTTCCATCCTCATTTGTTGCAGCCTAATGGAGCAAAATTTGAGATTTTAATTTTTTTCTTTCTCTCCTTTATATTTTTGGATGAGGTTCCTCTCCTCTTGAAATGACGATGAGACATACATTCCACAATATTAATAGACATAGAGAGAGAGAGGCCATAAATCCCCAATTAAACTCTCGAATTGCAATTGACCAAGCACTACGTCCATTCTCGCACATATCTGTAACCAAAATAATGGAAATTGTCTTCTATAATATAGATAGATAGATAGATAGATAGATAGATTCCTGATTTGCTTGTTATGCGAGAGATTTTGGTGTTGATTTGGTCAGTCACTATCATGTCGTTGTTTGCAAAGAGAAAGGGTAGTTGTGGGCTTGTTGTGGCAGGCGTTATAGGCAACTGTGAAGAGCCATTGGTGGTGGTGATATAGTAGGTTTCGAGTTCATAAAAACATAGGAGACTTAAACGGTAGTTCTGGCATTTGGTTTCGATTGGTGAGTTTGATGTTTATATGGCCTTCTTTCCATTTGCCATGTTGATTTTTGCTTTAATAGCAGTTTTGATATTCATTTTTTTATTATGCCATTTGGGTGTTGGTGGTTTTGTATTGGGGTGGTATTCGGGAGGCGGTCGTAGAGGATGCGAGTTGGAGTTGGCGCTTTATAACTTTCCTGCATGAACTTATTTTACGGAATTATGATGGGAGTAACGTTGACGTAAAATGTAAAATTTTGGGTATAATTTGAAATATTCAAATACTCAAGGCTTAAATTGTCACTGAGGTAAAGCTTCAGAATTTTTTTGTAATTCTCCCAATAAAATTTTTGGTTTAGGATTAGGATTTAGGTCTTTGGACTTCGAAAGACACGGCGGATGACGAAGAAGCAGCAGCGGCTCTGCAGTGCTTCCACCCCAAAGAAGCCACAACCACAAGGTATGACTTTTGCAGGAAGAAGAAAATCATCAAGGTTGATTTCACACCTCAGCATATGGAAGAGATACTCCGGTCTATAATTTTAGACAACGAGGTTATTGAGGTTAAGAGTACGGGACTAGGAGAATTTCACAAAATTCCAGGGGGAACTGTTTGTTATAAAACCGCAAGTGGGAT
>BRYE01000023.1:19502948-19507948 GCA_030159115.1 Actinidia arguta var. hypoleuca
CGAATTTTCCAATCAAGGATGTAGATATTCTTTCTAAAGCTGTCTCTATAAGATGAACGAGTTATATTATCAAAATCGATTCTGAATGAGCGCACAATCAAATTTACAATAATATTATTCGACTGAATCCATTAACTTATCTGTTTTCTTTTCTTTACTTCTCTAATTGAAAATATCTTAACCATCATTCGTTTATATGATATGCATAACGCAGGTCACATCCAAATGAATATCCTCCATGGAAAAAAAAATAGTTATAAGGTGAAACTAACTTTGTTTTTTATCTAATTTGATCTCCATGTAGTTGTGTATACTTTACTCGAAGTTTTCTATTAATCGTGATACCGACACTTTTAAAAGACAATAATATTTAATTTTTTAATATTATTTATCAGTTAAAAATTGTCTGTATTCACGGTCACTGCATAATTTTTTTTTATTAATTATAAGGTGAAAGTGAAAATTGCACTACTAGCTGGCATCCATTAAAAGAACTCTTCTTTATTTGGCGACCTATTTATGTCACTTTCTACAACCACATACATTGTAGGTAGTGCATGTTGATAATGATTTGCATGGAAAAGTAAATTAACTTCATCCTAGTAGAGGTGTCAAATGGTGAGGATCGGATCGTATCGTTTCTGCACAACACGACATGGGTTATGTGTATAAATTTTAAATAATTTAAAAATTTTAGTATATTAAATTTATTTATATAAAAAAATTATTACATAATAAAACACGAGACACGAAATGAGCCGAGCTTGAGCCATGGGACAAGATGTGACATAATTAAAAATAGTTACGGTATGACACGGTACAAAATACGATAAACACAAAAATAAATAGATTACCGTCACAACGCACATTAAGCACGAAAGTAATATTTATGTGTTTAATTTAAGGGGAGAGAGAGACGCGTGTATAGACAACAGGGGGTTAGTTTTTTTTTCTTTTAACTACAATGGCAATATTTACATAATTGGCTAAGAACAATTGCTATCATTACTGACTGTTCTTACCAGGATCAGTAAGGATACAGTTTCTTTGAAATTGTGTGGCTTGGACCGTATTATGTGGTTCAAGCTTTTATTTTGACTCATTTTGTGTTTATTTTGATAATTCAAGCAGTTTAAATTGTAGGTCTGATTGAGAATTATAACACTGTAAAAAATTAAGTTAATCAGATATAGATCAATGATCGATAAGTATTAATTTATAACAAGATAAATAAATATATTTTTTTGATATGATAGATTAGTAGTTGATCAATATCAATTTATAATAAGATAAATATTTATAATATTTTTTTAAAAATCTATAATATAAATAATTTAAATTATTAAAATAAACTTAAAATGAGATTCAAAATGCTTGGGCCGAAGTCTAAAATTGGACTTTGAGAGACTGGTCCAACCAGTGACAAGGTGACTCCAAACAAAACCAGGGTAAGTTAAAATTACGTGTAATCTACGTGTCAGTCGTATCCCATAATCAATGACACGTAGGCCCCTTCTCTCTCCTATATTAAAACCACCTGCTCTCACCCTTCGTTCCCCACCGGAGTGCCGTAAATAACTCTCTCTCTCTCTCTCTCTCTCTCTCTCTCTCTCTCTCACAGCTAATTTGCTTCATTGTTTTTCTCTGATCAGTCAGTTGTTTCTCGTTCTTGAAACTGATTGAATTTTCTCGGGAAAGTGAAGGAAACATGGGAAATCCTCTTCACCTGACCTCCTTGAACCACATCTCACTTGTTTGCAAATCTGTTGAAGAATCCATTGATTTTTACAAGAATGTTCTTGGGTTTTTCCCTGTGAGGAGGCCTGGCTCTTTCAATTTTGATGGTGCATGGTATTTCTCATAATTCATGGATAACAACTTGCGAATTTTTTTGGGCGATGATTTTGTGTAAAAACATTTGATCAAAAGCAATTTAGAAAATTTAAACACAAGGGTAATTTTACCTGATAAATGCCCAAAGAGAATCTAATTGGAGAAGATCACTTATTTTGAGTTTGAGTTTGTTTGATGAGAGTCTAAAGTGTTTGTTGGTTTATTTAGGCTGTTCAGTTACGGAATTGGGATCCATCTATTGCGGTCAGAAAGCCCAGAAGATGAGCCAAACAAGAGACAAATCAATCCCAAGGACAATCACATTTCTTTCCAGGTATTTTCTAGTGTTTTAAATTGAAATTGTTTTGGTAATTCATCGCACGATTCAACAAAGGGGAAAGTATGGGCAATCTGAATTTTAGGAAGACGCACACAATGTAAAATAAGCTATCAAATTCATTCTTGTTGTGATTGGCATGACACAGGCTGAGGGTAAATTGGATTCCTATACGATTATTTTTGCTTTTTAATAATTTTTTATTTTTATTTTTTTAATTTTTCGATTCCTCTATACAAAACCCATCGGAAATATTTACAAATATAAACTGCCAACAAGAGGTGGATGCAGACAAGAGAGAGAGGTCGGTGCGATGGCATTTTTTTTATTCTCACTTGGAGACAAGTGCCAATGATGTGGCACCGCGTGGAGGGAATTAAGTAATTATTGGTGATGACATGCCACACACGTGGTGGTGTAGAGTTAATTGACCGCTAGGGGTTAATTAACCAGGGGTGCGATGGTTAGGAAAGTTGTGATAGCAGCAACAGTTTGTTCGTAACTAGTGTGGCTAGATGGATACAATCAAATTTGAAAGATTGTGGCCGGATGGACTGATCCAACATTCACAATTGGTCACGAATAACTGTGATTGAAGGGGTGCGTATACAAAAAATGAAGTGATCATTTAGGTTTTCTATACGAGCGTATATTGCAATTCCTACTAAGTTTATGATCACTCGCTTCTCGTTTCATTTTTTTTTCGGCTTTCATTTTTTCAATAGTTACTTGCTTCCGTTTTCTATTTTGGAAACTATGTTCCATGATTCAATTAGAAGCTTTTTTTTTTGTTCTTATTGCAGTGCGAGAGCATGGCAGCAGTGGAGAAGAAGTTGAAGGAGATGGGAATTGATCACGTGCGGCAGCGAGTGGAGGAAGGCGGGATCTACGTCGATCAGCTCTTCTTCCATGATCCTGATGGCTTCATGATCGAGATCTGCGACTGCGATAACCTGCCGGTAGTCCCGCTCAACGGAGAAATTGTCCGGTCATGCTCGCGGCTCAATCTTCAGACCATGCAGCATCAGCAGCAGATCCAAGTAGTCCGGCCATAGGATCATCTATAACTAATTCTATGGTTTACATGTTTTCTTATTGGAGTTGATGTAATAATAAGAACTTGATGATGAGCCAAATGAGAATGTGGTAATTTTGGATTACAAATGGAGTTTTTTTTTAATTTGTTTTTGTTTTTAGTGATTTTTCATAAATAATTTCAAACCACTCAAAAGAAATCAGAAAAATAAAAAAATGATTATATTTGAAAATCAATAAGTAAAGTATGATGCATGTTTTTTACTTGTTTATTCTGTATTGGTCTTTTTTGGGGTCAAATATAGCTCATTTTTTAATATTAATTTGATTAAAATATGAAAAAATCGTTAAATATATATTAAAAAAAGTTCCTAGTAAAAACACTTGTTATACGTTGTACAAGTCCAAATTAGCCTTTGCACCATTTAGACTTCAGAGCATCTTCACTTCTCATTGACAGAGTTGTTTATTAACATGTATTATAATTATTTATTAATAAACCTTCGTTACGATTTTTGAATTTAAAAAATTTGGATTAAGAAAATTTTTTGAATTTGTTTTAATGGTTCAAATTCACTTGATTGTGTGAGGTTACATATGGTTCAAATTCACTTGAGTGTGTGAAGTTATATAGTCACACTAATTTGTACTATCTATTTTTGAATTCAAAAAATATTTTTTAATCCAAATTCATTCAAAAAATATTTTTTAATCCAAATTCGAGACAGTAAGATTTCTCTCCATGGTTAAACTAATTACGTAGATATAGTAATTAGTAAAAAAAAAAATAGTGTTTAGATTGCAATGTCATTTACAAACTGAGAATGGAGATGATCGAGTGCACACCTTCTATTTAGGATATATGGTTTACACCCTATTTATTAGTTATTAGTTGAATTTTTACATAAATTATTAGTTAATAACGAAAAATAGAATATCAAGTTAAACTTACTTTTATGAATCACATTTGTTTGATTCTATTGGTATGCTTCGTAAATTTTATGAATCTTTATAGTTCATTTATGAATTTTTATTATCTACTTCAAAGTATTAATTATCGTGTAACCCACCAATTAAAGTTTACTTTTATAAATTTTATTAGTTGGTTATGAATTGTTTTGATTTAATTATGAATGGTTACGATAATTATTATGAAATAGTGTTGCTTCAAACAATGAATTAGTCACTTCAAAGTATTAATTGTCGTGGAGTCCACCAATTAAAGTTTACATTTATGAATTTATTGATTTGGTTTGTTATGAATGATTGCAGTCATTGTTATAAATTAGTGTGATTTCAAATAATGAATTAATTACTTCAAATCATCAATTGCCATGGAGTCCACCTTCCAATTGCTTTTATGAACTTTATTGATTTGTTTATGAATTGTATTGATTTTGTTATGAATTTTTTTGGTCATTGTTATGAAATATTTTATTATGAATTTTATTGGTATGTTTGATAAGTTTTATGAATTCTCTATGGATATAATTGTTGTGCCAAAAAACGAATAAAAATCACACATACACAGAAATATTTACGCACACACAAACATATATTTTACAAGATTCAGCAATTTGCTTAAGTTATCGGGTGGTGCAGCAGATTCACTATATATAAAGAAAGTTTTATAAATACAATACACGTATTGTACCTCACTCTCTCATTGATAGTTTTAAAATTGAGGGAATATTCCTGAAATATTTCGTTTATTGACAAGGCGCTGACTGGATGTTAACAGCTGACTAAGCATCGACGATGTCACTGATAAGGTGCTGACCAGGCGCTGAGTGGG
>BRYE01000023.1:19585448-19587948 GCA_030159115.1 Actinidia arguta var. hypoleuca
AAATAATTTTTTCAAAGCAACGGAATTAAGAAGGTCAAAGGAATTGTGAAGGGCTTCCTAAATTTTTTTTTTATTTCCTTGGTTGATTTCGATAAGAAAATATTTATTTGATTAACAATGTGTGTATATAAATTTATTATATGGTTGAACACATATAATAGTTTGGTGAAAGGTTTTCCCTCTAAGAGAGTCAAAAGTCCTATTTTTGATAATAGAAATGGATTTTTTTACTGCTATCCTAAATTTACCTATCTATAATTTTTAAATTCTAATAAGAATGCAATTAGGGATCATTTAAACACCAAATTGATACATATGTGTAGCAGAATTAAATACATAGCTTATCTCAAAAGTATGTATTTTGTGTCACTTTTATCCCTCACAGTTGTTTGATCGAAATTGCCCATACTTTTGTTAATGAATTTAAACGGCGTTAGAATTATGGACCACTTAAACAAGAATTTGATACATTAGGGATGACAATAGAATATTATGTACATCGAGGACTAAAATGTCACAAAAGGCATACTTTTGGGGGCCATTGAAATATTTAGCCCTAATTATGCATGTCACAAATGGAAACTATAGAACACAAAGGTGTTGGAAATTTCATGTTCCATGCATCCAAACACAACTTGGGGAATTATTTTACACGGTATAGACTACTTGTTTTGACTTTGAAAACAGTATTTAGCTCGTGTGTCGCATGCTCTTTTGTTTGTGGAAATGGTAGGTATGAGCACACCTCAATAATAAAAGGTTTACGAGTTGTTCTTTTCTTAATTGACCATTCATTCTATTTTATGAATATTCTTACATAAAACTCCAATATCAGAAAAAAAAACTACAACATAAATCCCAATTATTTCACAATTAAGTAATAACATCACTTTTATTATTTACTATGTAAAACCCATAAGTTTATTTGCTTCTTTCTAATTTTCTCAAAATGCTAATCTAAGAAATTGTCATTTTCTAAATCTTTATTTCTTAATACTTATCTCGCCCACCGTTGACAATATTTTTGGCTTTGTCTGTATTCAAGAGAAAACATTTAGGGCAACGATGATACCATTCTACGTAATATTATCAGCCAATAAAAAATCAAAAATGAGATTGTGTGAACGTATTTTATATTGCAAATTAAATTTTCTTATTAATTGATCACATTGCAACGTTGTTATATTTACTTGTTATTTGATATATGTGTCGATAAAAATCACAATAATATAAATTTTGTGAAGCTTTGGCATTCCATACAAATTGACAAGTGGCTTTGAATAGTTGCCGTGCACCCCACATTTGCAGAAAATCTGTAGCGTAGAGAACCAAGGTTTTGGAAACAAAAATCCAAAGGTTATTTTGGTCATTTGGTTTGGTCAATTCATCACCCACATGATTCTCATCACGTTTAGATGTAGGTCCTTTAAAGGAATTACCTCTAATGCACGTTTTCTCTCGCATTGTTGGTCAAAATTATAATTTTTACCCCTGACCTTTAAAATAAGTTTCACATTATACCTTTTATTTTTTATTGTGCCAATCAACTCTTTATAGTTTAGATCAAATATTAATATGATCCTTATGATCTGTCCAACTTTGGTTGAATTAATTAGTCTATTTCCATCACCTAAATGAATATAATATGGAAAAAAAGGTCAAATGATTGTTACAATTGTAAGATATAGCTTGTATTGTTAAAGGTAAAAGGTAAGTGGGTGTTGGCTTGTCCCACATTTAAAGTTCATAAAACTTTTGTTGGATTTATAAAGCTTTGTACACATCACTATATAAATTGAAATAAAGTATTTTGGGTAGTTATCCAGTGCTTTGCGTTGCACGCGCACATGTCTCGCGGGCGAGTCACGTGACGCATTAGTGGCGCACTTGGCACGTGCGCATTTGGAATTAATTAAAGGCTATATTATAATTTTTTTTAAATCTAATTATCTATTTAATTTTTAACTGTCATAACTGTTTTTTTTATTTTTAAATTAAACAGTCATGACTGTTCATTTGAAATGAATAGACATGGATTTTGGATTTAAATTAAAAAGACACTTTTGTACCCTTTCATTCTATATATATACTGTTATCTTTATTTCAATTTTACTTTACATTTTAGTCTTACAACTTTTGTATTAAAGAGAAATTCTGAAAGAAAATCTGTAAAAAGTATTGTTTGCAGATTTTAAAGTCTTTGTTGAATCCTGGAAGTGTTTTGCCTATAACCCTGCAGCAACATAGTGGGGAAAAATAACACTTTAAGAAAAGTGTCCATTAATACGCCTCAAAGCCACAAAGTTTCTGATTTCAAATTATTGTAAATTAACAACAATTAGAATTGAAATATGTAAATTAAAATTTTACTAAAAGTAAAAGGATAAAAGTGTAATTTATTTCACAATATTACGTAGAACGGTGATATCATTTTACGTAATATTATCATTCAATCAAAAATCAAAAATGAGATTGTGTGAACATATTCTATATTGTAAAT
>BRYE01000023.1:19607948-19610448 GCA_030159115.1 Actinidia arguta var. hypoleuca
TCTGAATCTAGTGAATCTAGACCACAACTTAAAAATAATAATAATAATAATAATAATAATAAAATGAATAAAATAAAAATAAAAGGCTCAATCATTTGTTTTGCAAGCTTATGGAAATCCACAACACTGAAATTCCAAATTCAAATGCATTTGTTTTGGAATGAGGACAACTTCTGCTTTAGTATTTTAGTGCCTTGGCAGAACTTTGTCATCTTCCCAAAGGGAAAAATGACTATAGTTCTACTCTCGGCTACAGTGTGAAATTCCAATCACTATGGAGTTTGTCCAAATAGGCTGTAAAAAGACCTTTAAGCCCATAGTATGGCCATATATATCGTTTGGGATGGAAAACAACACCGTACGTGTGGTGAGTAGCTGATGTGATTCAAATTGGTCAATTCATAAGACTAGAAAGTTATCCTCGCAAAACCTTAGCTTGATCGGGAATCTGTCGTCGTATCATTGGTGCATGTAATTGGCTTCCATTGATTTGCTAAAACCTTTTCCAATATTTAGGTATATATTCTCAAGATTTCTTGTTAAGTAGCTAGAAATAATAATAAATGGGCCCACTTTTGTCTTAATATTTGGCTAATGTTAGTCAAATTGCTACAGATTATCAATCATATTAATTTGTTTATATATGAAAGTAAAAACAAAAGAGGAGTTTTTTTAAGATATAAAATGGGAAAATAAGCTGTAGATGGGAAGCATTTTGAGCTTGTTTTTAACCTTACTAGTGTTCTTTAGCTAACAAATATTTTAATTCTTGATCTAGTTATTATATATACAATCAGAGGGAATCCTATAGAGTACACTTTAACAAACAAGTCAATGAAAAAGGCCAGGTAATGGGTCTTATGTAGCAAACAAGAACCATACAAAAGGGGGGATGTAAGGGCATTTGTGTAATTTAATGTGGGTTCTTACTGACAAAATATCAAGCACGGAAAACCCAGTTAATTTTGTTCGGCTACTCATTTTTACAGTTTCTTTTTCTCGGATTAAATTCTTTTTTTTTTCTTTGTTAAGATAAATTTATTTAAAAACTCACTTTTACCGAAATATTTTGACAACATAAAAGGATATTTAAGTAATTTTATCTTAATAAAACAAAAAAAGAGTGTCAAAATTACTAGCATTTTGTTCTCACTTTCACCTTTTCAATCCATTTATGCATATAATATATAGGCCATGGATTTTCTTTAGTTGTACCAAATTACCAATTTCACCAAAACACGTGAGAGTGACTGTAATTTTTATTTTTTTAATTTTAATTGTATCATTTTGCCCTTCTATTATAGATCAAGTGACATTGTAGCCCTTATGCTTGTTTGGAAATATACCATCTGGTCTCACAAAAAAAGGTCATATGGTGTTTATCTGAACGACAAATGAACTTCACGGGCATGTTATCAAGAATGCAAAGTGAGATTTCATGAATAATGTAGAGAGTGCAGAACATGAGGGGGGAGGGTGGTGGTGGTTATTGAGGATGCATACAATTATGAGAGGAATCGCACTAAGGCAAGTAGTGTTAATTGATCCCGCTTAAAAAGAATTACACTATTATTCTTAATATAATTTATCATAAATATAATTTTGATCCCACAAAAAATAGTAATTTATCCTAAATTGTATAAATTCTATAATTTTGACCCCACTGAACATAAGTTCTTATAATTTTGACCACGCTAAATTTAAGTTCTGACAATTTTGACCTCTCAAAATTAGTAATTTGCCCTAACTTTTATAAATTCTATAATTTTGACTTCACTGAACATAAGTTCAAATAATTTTGACCTCACTAAACTTAAGTTTTGACTCTGCCCTTACGTACAATGATGTTATTGTGGTGACAAATAATTGTAATCACATCAAAATCACTACCACGTTGGTATGTACCTAAAAAATCCTAGGAAAGAAACAGCACATTATCTAGGTTTGTTGACTTTAGAATCCGAGTGGTTGATTTTTGGTTTCCATTTTTGGGGATCAAATTCAATTATGTGATTCGACATTGTTGATTTTGGAAAATGGTTTGGGGTTTTTGGTCATGAATGATTATGAGTGGCATATCATTATATAGACTAAGGCAATAGAACCATTTAAGGGGCACAAAGATGTGTGTTTGCTTTTCTCAAGTAAGTTTTTAAGCATCGTATAGTGTATAGAACCGTTCTACTAGAACCGAGCTAGCATGCCATTTTATGTTTTTGAGCCCAAATTTGATGAGTGACAAGTTGAGTATACCTTGATTAGGTCTTTTCATCAAATATTTGAAACCAATTCCAAAAATCTGGCTCTGTTTGGGTTTTCGAAACTTGTTTTGTGGGAATTTATAAAAAAAAAATATTTTTTGAGAAAATATTAAAACAGTATCTTCAAAATCTAAAAATATAAGTTTTGGTAAAAAATGAATAATATATAAGAACAATGAATGTTGTTTTCAAAAATAATTTTTGAAAAAATATTCTACAAAATTGATTTGAAAATTGAA
>BRYE01000023.1:19615448-19617948 GCA_030159115.1 Actinidia arguta var. hypoleuca
AGGAGCGGATCTAGAATTTTAGGTCAATGGACTAAAATCTTAAATATAAATAGAGAGAAACAGAAAGCAAATAATAAAATTTTATATTTTTTTAATATATTTCAAGAGGACTAAAGTATAAAAAATTAAAAATCTAAAATAAATTTTATAAATTTTTAAAAGTGAGGGAAGTTATAGCCTCTGCTAGTCACTTCCTACTACTGCCCTTACTTCTGAATCTTGACATCCACAATGGTCTACATTATGACGCTGTTCTAGCGATGACTCTTATTCTCTTGGCAACTTTACTCACCTACCCGTAAATTATTCTATTCTATTTTATTTTAAAACTTCTTATTTGGCGTTCTATCCGTTAGAAACTAGTTGAGATAGCGTTAGCTCTACATGAATTATATAAAACTTGCACAAAACTCACTCTTAAAAACTGACTTGCAAACGTAGTCCAAGAGGCCAAGTATGAGTTTAATTGATCTGGAATATTTAGGATCATAACAAAACACTTGCAATTCAACAAATTCTATTAAGTGAAGAGTGCAAAGTGAAACTTAAATAAAAGTAAAAGGATGAAAATTGTAATTTACGCATCGATTTATCTCAATTAAACTTGTAACCAATATGATAATAACTTTTTATGCCAAGTCTTTTGATGCCAACACTATGAAAATGCAAGATATACAAGGGAAAAAAACAGTACTGCTGATTAAACTTTATAAATTATCGCATGAATTAATCTATGTTCACGTAAGGTATGGGTCACACATATCACAACCCACATCACATGTGAATAATATTATGTAATTTATTCGATAATTTATAAAGTGTGCCTAGCTTTATTAAAAATACAAATTACAAGAGAATCGTTCCACTTTTCTTTCATTTACTTCACTTTATACCGCTTTCCCTTTTTATCATAATTTTTTCTCTAATCAAATGGACCCAAAGTTTGTAAGAGAATGGATCAAAATATGATTATAGAAATCTAATCAAGATTTATGTCAAATGATCGTATATCGAATAGTTGACACCTTCAAGAACTTTATTTCCTTTTTCCTTATCTTTCTAAATCCATGCCAGAAAAATTGCTGATAACACAATTATAGTTAGTCCCCGGAGTTTGGTCGAGCAATTGGCTGCAATATTTGGTCCTGGCACGACAAATTTTTTTATTAATACAAAATAATTAAGATTTGTCATGCACAATGCACATGAAATAAATAAATTTATGTACTTTTTTAGACTTAAAATGGATGTTTTATTGGTTCATTTCCTTATCATATGATAATAATACCGAAAATTAAAAAGAAAATCAAAACATAGTGAATTAACTCTTCTTTTATATAACTTTGGCGGAGATTTAATCCAAATCACAATGTCAGTTTCTCATTCTTAAATGGGTATCTTCAATCTTTTTAGGTTTATTAAGCTATTTTGATATTTTTTGTAAAAAAAAAATGATTAATTTGGTTACTTTGGTATTGCAGTTGAGGAACCCTAATTGGGCTTACCATTTCCAGGTGAGGCTGAATTAGTAGGTGGTGGTGGTGGTGAATGTAGGCTGAACCTAATTTTGTCACAATCTGCTCCCAAGTAGCCTACGAAATACAAAACAACATTCGTATTGTTAAATCAAACAAAAATGCTATGCATTTAGAACAAATATCTAAAGAAAAAATACTCAAATCCTATTCTTCAGCGAGTGACCCTCACCACATTGAAGTTAAATTTAGACATGTATATCATATTTTTTATTTATAGGTTTTAAATATCTAAAAAAATATCCACAAATAAATATGTGAATCGTATTCATCAGCGAGTAACTCTCACCACGTTAAAATTGAATCTACGCCATATAGTTTGTATTCTCTTTTATAAATTTTTTATGTAATTACACATCATTTCTATTAAAGAAATTCCAAGTGCAAAGTATTATGAAAAATATCGACTCTATTTGGTTAAGTTTTTAAAATTAGCTTTGTAAAATAGTTTTCAGAAAGTTTGTTTGTTTTTTTAGAAATTTTTCAAAAAAAAAGAACACATTTTTGAAATAATATTAGAACAATGCCTTCAAATTCTCAAAAATTATTTTTGCTCGACAAAACCGGTAGCGATTCGCGATTCTCTTAAACTGAATAGTTTGCAAAACTTTTTGACTGCAATACGTGACAAACAACCAATACAATAATAATTGTATTTTGCTCCGATATGGAATTAAATAAGAGGTTTTGGAGCTACAATCCTTCTTCCCATTGATATGAGATTACAATGAAGGCGAAGAGCACGAGTGAACGTCATATAAGAGAGAAAAATCATAACTTTATGTCATATGATACTATACTACATTTGCTTAGTATCTAGTATAGATGTGTAGCATTGGCATAAATGCATTAGGCTATGTTTTGATCATAAGTTTATTGAGGAAATTATTAAAAATGGAAATGAAAGAGATAAAGAAATTAAAATAAATAAATAAATTTAGTATTTTCATTTTATAATTTTATTT
>BRYE01000023.1:19682948-19687948 GCA_030159115.1 Actinidia arguta var. hypoleuca
GTTAGTGGGATATATGTCCGACACTGTACCTCAAATTAGACAAGATCCTCTAAATTTTATGATATTTGAACCAAACAAAGCTCACATTAGCTAGTGAGAGAAAGGCACAGCCTCACACAACTTTCACAACCTCGTCAACTGGCAACCTGCTGCCCAAACTCTTACAATGGGAACATTGACACGAGCCAAGAACATGCAATGCACAGAGGTATAACAAGTGAAATAATCCCAACATACAAACCTGAAAAATGGAGTTCTGATCTTTTGCATATAACAATCCAGCAAAGGCATCATTATGTAACCCAATAATACCCCTTGACATTGATACTGGTGTTTGATCAAACTAAAGTTCTTCTGTGATCTGTTCACTGATTCTATTGACAAGCTAAAACACGTTATGGAAAGAAGAGAAAACATTTTTCTAATGTTAGTAAGCAGGGGAACCACGTATGGAAAATATATTGTAAAGTCCAATTTAGTAAATACTAACAAAGAAAATGAATACATATTGAAGTCATTTCCCAACTTATTCACGTCATGGATATAAGAAAATTATAAGATATTCCCATATCAATCTTCTAGTAAAAAAGGATCCATCTTCTAGAAACTTTATTACCAACGGCTAATGCGGTGCATACTTTTGGTATGGATATGTAGATACCTATGATTTGATTGGTGAAATAGTATCTCTCCCCCCACCCCCCCAAAGCATATTTTTTTTACGGAGGCATTGTGAATGAAAAAGATATTAAGGGATTGTCCATATGTCAAAACATAGTAATTGATATGGGTCTTTTCTACATAAAAAGGGAATCTTTTGTTACAATAGAAGGAGAAGATTTAAAATTGTGTGGGTACACACACACACGCGCATACACAGACCCTAACCTTGTTCCCGATGAGAAGCAGAAAATGAAGTTCAGCCACAGCCACATACAACTGAGTCTAACAGCTTCACCACATTCAGTTAATTTTGAATAAGCCAGAAGACCCTTGTTCTCAACAAAATTCTCTTCCCCACCTATTGAGCTACCATGAGGTTACCATAAATATCTAATAAGAAAATTGCTTTATAAAAGAACTATGTTATAACTCCACAAGGATCCAATACCCTAAAAAGACCAATGACATAAAACAAACATTTTCTCCAAAAATAGCCATAGAAATAGTACCTAGTTAAACAATAAGTTCTTAAACTTACCCATTTTTCTATTCACCAGAGGAAGTAAAAGTAATGAGAGTCATCTACCTCGGTTGTGCTCCAAAATATAGGTCGTGATAGATACCTGCTCCATAAAGCCACGCAACGTGTACAGCTCTTCTTTGCTTGATGAAGAAATGCAGTTCACTACACGATAAGCAAAATGGTCACCTTCAAAACTGCGAGAATATGATAATAACAAAATATTATCACTACTATGTGTAAAATCATAATCGATTCGATTAGACAAAAATATCTTGTTTATTGGTGAGCAAAGAATATAATAACTAACATAGTAAAAGTGAGAAAATTCGACTAGTTAAGTTCTACATTAAAAATAAAAAGACCATGAAGAACTCCAACTTCATCAGGTCAATTTTCCACCCACACCCCAACTTCCCACACCACACCCTTCCTAAAAAAATGGACCCCCCTCACATAATCAAATGGTGAGCGTATAATATTTTAAGATAACTTTGAAGCTATGAGAAAAAAATCTAATTTACTTATTTCAAATTTAACAACAACCTATATACACTAGAACAAACAAAGAACAACACATGGTTAATGCACTCAATAAAGCAACTGAAATAAACATACCAAGATTGGCAACTATAGTTACTACTTGAGTTTGTACCTTGGACAACCTAAAGTGGACAAGGCAAGCCTGCATCTATGTTGATAAACTAGTGAATCCATGCAACGCTATACAACCATTTCCCAGTGCCAAAATCCACATTTTATTTCATGAAAATATAGTTTTTAAATATTTTATGATGGGGATCAAAACAGAGAGCTTCTCACAAATTTTTGTGGAAGGAAACAACATTAGGAAAGAGTCTAGGATATTATTTATATTTTTCAGAGGTTTATTTTTTTCTCATATTCTTATTTTTGGAAATTTCTCAAACATATACCTTCCCTCCCTTGACATGTTCAGAAAGATAAAAAGTTAAATTCAATTTGGATATTCTCTAATTTTTAATGAAATGCAATTCTATTGAACTAGATTAGTTTTTAGTATGTTTCACACTGTTGTCCAAGCACTATTGTCATTAATTAATTTATCTATTTATCGTCTATATACTACATATTTGCACAAATTGGGTCTTTCAACCCACAAAGAGCGGGCAGCAAAACTGAGGTGAAAGTTTGCCTAGATCTCCATGGTGCTGTATTGATTGACCCGAAAAAATAAGTCTTGGTGGCAATTCAAATTGATTCTTACTGCAGATAGGCAGAGCATCGTTAAACTTCTAAAAAATACTGTGGATATTAAAGCAAAAGAAATTAATAAGATGGATACTGATGAAGCTTGAACTCTGTGTTAAATTATCTGCAAGATGAAAGACCTGCAATCTTTTCACCTGCAAAAGAACTAAAATCACACGACTAAGACATGCAAGTATTTCAATTATAGAACTGTACAAAGATTCTCCCACTGAGATGCACTAACAACACATTATTTCAGATAAATTGTTGAGAAAGTTCATAGATTGACTGAAAACAAAGAGAATATATGCATTATAGAATACCCAATGTGACACCATTGTGCATTATCCCCCTTGGAGGTTCGCTCAAGAAACATATCTGCAAGAGTTGTTTTTCTTTTTATGACACTATTATGCATTGTAAAACCTTTTTTTCCTTTTTCTTTTTTTGCCATCAAGAAAACATGTCCTCACAAAGAGTTGTTTTTTTAAATATTAGCATATCAAATAAAATTTACCTTAAAGGAGTAACATGATGAAAGCAGAATACGAATAGGGTTAAATTGCTAGATGTAAAAATCATTCCTCCTATTTATTAGTTTTACACCAATAAATGGGCATATAAGAAACCATGGGTACAAACCATGACCAAACATATATTCATGACAATATTGTCTGATGAGTTTTGAGCATAAAGAAAACCTTTAGACTTTAGAATACTTTCTGGAGCACCAACTGTTAAGGTCAAATGGGGAATAAATTCTTCATGGGTAATGGTTGACATAGTGAAATTAGCCACCAATGTTTTTTGTTTAAAAAGGAACCAATTTTGCACCTACATTAAGGCAAGGACAAGTTAAGGATTATGAAGAGTTCAAACGAGAACATAGCAAACAATTTACAAGGAAAAGGAGAGAAAGATACAGAGAAATAAGAACCTGTTTCAATTTTATAGCATGTCATCTAGCTCGATGGGTTTGGACATCTACATAAAATGAGGCATTCACGATACAAACAAAATTAACATTTAGGCAAACTTTTTGGTTCGTATTCCAAGGTAAAGAATTTTGTTTTAGCAATCCTTGGTTAGAATAAGATGAAGTTAAACTGGATTCACCTAAAACTATGTACAACCTCTTGGAAAAATTCTTGGCTTAGACATTTTTCTCCCACTTCCTTGTATAAGCTCTCCAATGCAATAATTTATAAAAGAATGCTAAAATATCAGTAAGTGTTTTGCAAACATGAAGCACGATCAAAAATAGGCCAATTTGATCGTACAAGAAAAAATGATGCACCAATCAGGCTAGAAGAGAGCGTTTCCCCTTCGCCATGGGGTCAAATAATGGAAACATCTAATCTTTAATCCCAAGTTAGAGCACTGTAATTAAAGACCGTATCAATAGGAACAGTTTGAAGGAACTTGCCATATCACTTTGCGATAATGATGCATCTCAATCTATATAAATTTTAAAAAAAATGCTAACGAACCCTAAATTTCTTGAGATATGATTTAAATGCTAAGCTTTAAAACCAATAGGCAAGATTTATGAGGTAATCCCTGTTTGATTGATCAAAGTGCCATTAAAAGAATAATTAATAGAACAGAAAAGCAACGATGAGTTCATGCTAAGATATATCAAAGGGAAAGAATGGACAGCAGCACAAGTAAACAATATCTACTCAGAAAACAAAGGAAATGAGAAAACGGTTAAGCTCATGCCCAGTCAAAGGGTAGTGAGATGGAAGAGAATGCACAAAAGTTAATTTGAATGTAGTAAATTAATGCATTATATTTACTAGTTGATGGCATTCCGTGTCACTAGTGAACTTTGTTCAAATTCATGGGAGAAATGCAGAGATGATGTCCGTCTTTGCATTGCTCCCATGAGCTCTGTTTCCGTTTGTGCTCCAACCTGAATATGCATCAATGAAATTAGACTATAGAAACAAACACAATATCAGCTACTATTTAATAAAACAAATTTATGTCCGACTCAGGTATGCCATCAACTGATTACCTGAATGATAGCAACACCACCTGAGAGCTTCGCAATTCGTTCATTAAGTTTCTCCTTTTCAAGTCTTGCTTTGCTGCCTACACAACCATTTGCATCAGTACAAAGTAGGAATAAACTGGTTTACTGAAGAAATATAAATCTAAAATAAAATAAAAAACAAGAAAATAATGCATCTAAAGAAGGTTTCTGATCTGACTACCTGGCTTCCAAAAAAAAAGAAATTTGTTAGATAACAAACATGGTATAAAATGGAATTCGCAAGTGAAGTATATGAACTCACTAAAATAGAACCAAAAAAATAAAAATAAAAGACTCATATACCATCATTCTTAAACTAAACTTTATTTTATAGGAATAGGGGTATTCACAACATTACTGAACTATTGAGTAAATGACGGGAAGTAAATGAAAAATGGGGATTTCCTGAAGATTTTAAATGAATCTTATGGCAATTGGGCAACACCAATGTTTAATGAAAAGAAAAATTTCAAGGAAGAGTTTGAAACCCAGTACTTCCCAACAAAGATTTGTATTTATTGACTAAATTATTTGATCATAGATGTGCAT
>BRYE01000023.1:19690448-19692948 GCA_030159115.1 Actinidia arguta var. hypoleuca
AAGAATTTATAAATCCCAAAAGTGTACACTAGGAAAGGAGCCCTGTGGCTGGCTTCTTATATTAGCAAAGTCAGTTTTTCAACAGAATAAAAAAGGAAGTATACTGCATTTTCAGGGAAGTCCAATGAACCAATCCTTATCATTCTCGAGTTTATTTATACAAAGTTAGTCAGAGGTGAGACATACCTATTACTGTGCTCCTTCGGAATGGAAGGTAAAATTTCACTGGCATATTCCAGGTTACCATTCATCACAAGAGTCTTATACTCAATCAAGCTAAGAAGTAACATGTATCTCATAACACTACAAAGAAGACCATAAATGATCAAGAAGTTAATAATGAAGATCATTGCAGTTGCTGCTCCAATAGTATTTTCTAACAGCCCATTTACTTGAATTCTTTGTCAATTAGATATACCATACTTTGACTAGCTAAATATCCTAACAAGTACACAGGCCGATCCAAATGGAACATTGTGGTTACCTGCTAACATCATATTAAATGTGAAAATGTTATCGAACTTTCATGAAAATATATAGTATTTGAATCTCCAGTGTTATGATCACTAGTATGCAACTCTGTAGAATGCATACCTCACTAACAACACGGTAATCAAGTCGCCAGGAAGAGGAGTTATAAATGAAACAATCCCCAACCCATATTCCAGTCCAGACATTTCATTTATTTTATAAAGAAGCTCAAAGGCATCTTCAATGTCTTGTTCCTCTGCTAGTCTTCTGCTATGACGCTGCACAGTTAAAGACCAAATTGATTCTCCATTGCAAAAAACAACAACAAATTTTCACAACAAAACTGGCCAAAGTTTACAGATAAGAGCTGGTCTTCTACAGAGATTGTTTAAGACTATAAGAAAGTTAGGCAGATGAGTACTTTACATTGTACTTCAGCATGTAGAATGATGAATCACTGGCTATTGCCACTAAATCACCACCATCGCACAATAGGTTCTGGAAAAGATTAAAACAAACAAATCAGAAATCTACCGCATGCAGAATTCAATGATTCACAGAATACTCTTGAGTAGAACAAGAGTGATGATCACCACTATCAGCACAGTAGGTTTTGGAAAATATTAAAACAAACAAATCAGAAATCTACCGCATACAGAATGCAATGATTCACAGAATACTCTTGAGTAGAACAAGAGTGATGATTATACCTCCAGTGCTCAAACCTGGATCAAATACAAGATATTATCAAAAGGGGGAACGTTAACTTGTATCAAGTGAAAATTTGAACAATACCAACTAACTTGGATCTTAAAAAGACAGACAAAAAGGAACTGATTGTAAATTTTATTCAACTGTAAAACAAGCAAGACAAAAGGAAACAACAAACTGTTTTGGTAAAACAATAATAGATCTATCTTGCAAAACATATAATTCAAAATAAAATAACAGACATCATTCATACCAACACGACAACCATAAAATAGTCGTTTGTTTGCAATCTTCCAAAGACCTGGTTGCTTAAACCGAGTTAAAGAAAGTATATACGAACAAATGTGTGTCTCTGGAGAGAGAGAGATTTGCACAGGACCAAGACTGCTTCCCTTCCTCTTCTTGCACTCAATTCTGCTCTGCTCTACTCTGCGCTCTCCCTCTCTCTCTCTCTCTCTCTCTCTCTCTCTCTCTCGATCCCTTATATAGAGCAGGACAATATGCTCAGATCTGAAAAGATTTGGTATCACTAGTAACTGTTTTCGCCAAGTATCTTCAATCGATTTATTTCCTTACTTGAAGAAATAAAAACGGTCGTTAACTCTCTCTCTCTCTAAACGGTTTTGACAGCCTTTTATTCCTCTATTCCTCTCTCTCTCTCTCTCTCTCTCTAAACGGTTTTTGACAGCCTTTTATTCCTCTATTCCTCTCTCTCTCTCTAAACGGTTCGACCGTGGTTGTTGCTCTATCTCAACGAATGTTGGTCTCGCGTGTTATAGATTTAGGCTTCTGTTTCTCATAAGAAAAAAAAAAAGAGAGAATTTCCCAAATAATAATTTTCATACCCCAGTTTGTTTGATTATATTGTTTTATTTTTATTAGGTTTAAATTACTTAAATACTATTTTATATTTATATTTTATATTATTTTAATTTTAATTTATATAGAAGGTCATTTGAGTAATTTTATAAAATAAAGATAAAAAATATAGTACACGAAAATTTGGGAAAACAACATCAAATATGAGTTTTTGTTGTTTTTGGTTCCTTGATTTTTGAGTGTTTTTTTTCAGTAAATTTTTTTTGCTATTTGATCAAAATTTTATATTTTTTCAGTTGCTCTCGACAAGAGGAGTCCAATAATGCATACCTTCTCTAATTGAGAAGAACCGAAAAATTATTAAATTTTAATCAAACGACGAAAAAAATCACTAAAGACAGAAAAACTTGAAAACTAAGAAACGAAAAAAAAAACTGATAGGCCAAACTAGGCCCTAAAGCCCTAAACAAAGCTAGAGATTTTTTATGTGTGCTTGAGA
>BRYE01000023.1:19802948-19805448 GCA_030159115.1 Actinidia arguta var. hypoleuca
AAAAATGAAACCGAGATTATTGCAAAAGAGTATTTTGAACCCATTGTTTTCGTTTCCAAAAATATAAAAACGTAAATGAGAAAAAGGAATTACCAAATAATCATCAGCTCTAGTTCTTTTAGTTGTCTCGTAAACAAACTTTCTTGCTTTGGAGAGTTTGTATATCATCTGAACTGCTGTCAAGCATTTCTCTCCATTGTATCTTTAAGTTTATTATTTTTTTAATAAAATTTTAATTTACTTTGCTGATAGAAAAAAAAAACCTTCTTGCTTCTTTTATTATATATGTATAATTGTTATTGTTCAAAACGAATCCCCATAATCCAATCTTTTGATAGTTTTCAAACAAATTTAGGTATTAATACCTGTTTATAATTTGAAGAAAAAAATAAAAAATACCTATTATTTTTCAACTCTCAGTTGAACCCACCGAGAGCCATGTAGCATAGCCATGCTTGCCAGTTGCTACCAAGACATCTGGCTGACAGGGCTGTATGTGCAAGAAAACAAATCAATTTTAAGATATGTTAAAAAAAATTAAAATATTTTTACATTCATATAGAAAGTTAAACATGCAATGAATGTACATGCATTCTAATCAAATGCCATAAGAACTAGCCCGTTAGCAAAACCGTTTCTGAAATGATAAGCTAAGCCTGTGACAACACATAAACTTTGATATTTCCCCTCATTTCGGGGCTGTGAGGTCTCTGAATAGGCAAATGTGGTCCATCCATAGAACTGCACACTCAATTTAATGATACAGTTAGGTCATTGTCTGCAAATGGTATATATGGTTGCACCATGAATTTTCTAATCCATTAAACCCCAAAAGAAAACAGCAACAACAACAACAACAACTCCATCCAATATAATCCCTGAAAAAACAAACATCTCAGTATCACACATACAAAACCATTAAAACAGTTATTATAAGGATTATGCAAAGTATTATATAATAAACCACACAAGAATTATACAGAAATAAGTTATTAATTAGCGGAAAAAAGAACTCGACCTTGAAGGATATAAAAATTACTAATTAAGTATTTGGCAATATGTCTCGGCATCCACACAAAAAACGGGAATTAAATGAATCTTACTGCACCTGGAGAGTTACATTATAGGACATGTTACGTACAATGGCGGTTGGAGTGGGGCTTCAGTAATTAAGACAGTATAGAAGAGAGAGATTGCGTTAAGAAATTGAGCACTTGTAACTATAGAAAGGATTCTTCTCTTTAGGTACTGTGGGACAGTGGATATTAAATGAGAAAAAGAAAATCAAAGATAGACACTTGCGGTGACTGTTTAACAGTTAGACGGTGATTGTAAGCTACATGACCGAGCTGTAATACAGAAACAGTGAGAACGGGCCGTTGGAGCTGTTCTATGAACGGCTTTTCGACGATCAAGTTAGTGATCGGAAGTGTTTAGAGAGAGAGTTTTAGTTGAGAGATAGGCGAAATGGCATACCTTGAGACAGAAAGGGCAAAGCCTTTTATAGCACAGTTCAACGCGTGTCTGGAAAGCCAATTGTCGCGTCATTGGACAGACTGTAGATCGGCGCATGTCAGAACATATCGACTGCTGCGTCAGTAAGTAGGCGTCTGACTCAACTATGCTCTTAAAGTATGGTTGTGGTTGGTAATTAGCCAATCATGTTGTTGGCATCTCGATCCAGGCATGAGAGGTATCAGAGAAAACTTCGCCGCGCAAGTCACCCTTTGCCCCTGACGACAGCCGTTGGGATCCCCGCCGACCGTTGCACCTTGACCAAGCTCCCGGCGCAGAGTCCCCATCGAGCTTGTTATAGAATGACAACCCGACATCGGTGCTTGCCTTAACTCAGCCAAAATTGGTACTTGTATTTTATCCTCTTACAGGTACTCTCTAAATTAACCACGCATATCTTGTTAGATTATTTTGGAATAATTTGATTTTAGTAGTTTCTTTGTGAACAGAAAATATATTTTTCTTATTTTTTTCATTGGTACTTTTCAGATTTTTCTCAATAAAAGAAAAACTCTCAACGTTTTTTTTTTTTTTTTAAATAATTAAACAAATTCATCCCATACCTGACCAAATTGTAGGTGTTAGGTATCTCAGGTTGTTACCGAGAAGCACATGCCTCATAAACCTCACAATCTGGTGGTTGAGGTGGTGGACCATCTATAGATACATATATCTATTACTGTTATAATCATAACACCAAATTAGGGTTAGACTTCTTTGAAGGGGGCTCATGTAGAGGGCTTATAATGCAAATTTGTGACTACTCAATTATCAGAATAAGTCTGAAATTATATGATTGTACACAAGTCAAACGAAGCAGTAGAATTCATGGTCACATACATGCCTATGCATGAACCAATTGCATTATTATTTTGGACAAACCTTCTTTAATTTAGGATTTAATTTTATGGTCAATTTAATAAGTTGTGGGTTCATCCTGAACTTACATTAATGATCGGAACCATACATCTTGTAAGATCCCATT
>BRYE01000023.1:19865448-19870448 GCA_030159115.1 Actinidia arguta var. hypoleuca
GATTCTCCACAAACGAAACATACTGTGAGAGAAGATCAGTGAACTGCAATAAGAACAGTAGGGCAACTAGTCAAAATCGAGAAAATCATCGAAAAAACTAAAAGAAACTCGAAGATGTTTTCGAATTCAATTGAGTAAGAAACCAAATATATTAGGGTTTTAGCGTCATCGCGTGCGTTGGCGTCATCGCGTGTTTAGTATCTCCGTCGCTTTTCTCTCTCTAAACTGCTGAATACCACCGTAGCTGTAGAGTCTGATTGGGCTTCTACCTTTATAATTCTGTGAATGAATTTTTGGTATAAGAACTGAACGAAAACTCATGGGTAAACTTCACTTTAGCCCCTTGTGGTTTGCCATATGTGTGGATTATCCCCTTTACTATTCCACTTATAGTTTAAGGACTAAAATACATCGTTACATCGAGTAATAGCAAATGAAAGATGACCATTATACCCTCTTCCTCTTCTTCTTTCTTCCTCTCTTCTCTCACTACTATATCTATGTAAAAATATGTATATAATCGTTAACTAAATTACTTGATAACTCAAATAAAGCACATATTAATCAAAAATCCCTATTTTTGAACCTCATTTCTAGATTTAGAAACTTAATTTCTCATAAGTTAGGTTAAATAAGGAATATGGAAGTAGAGTCATAATGTTTTTCTTTCAATATTGAGATTTGGATTTTGACTTAAGCATTTTCTTCTACATTCTCAAACTATGCACTTGCATCACAAAATTTTGTAAATTTTGAGAGAAAATGTAACGGTGTACTTTGGTTCACAAAGCACAAGGACTTGTGTGCTAGTTTTTAAATGAGAGGGGGTATTCCGCACATTAATCAAATCATAAGCAAGTGATGTGAATTTTTCCCGGAGTAATTTTTAACTGTCAGAATTCCGAGGAAAGAAGCGTTACCGAGTCCACATGTCACGTGACCACGTGCTTCTTTTTTTTATTTACGATTTGTTCTCGAAAGACAAACAATTTATTATTTTTTAATTTATTTTCAAATTAATTGATAGCTTCTTTTATCCATTCCCTCCTATCAATTAATAAATATGGTCTCGATATATTTTCTCATAATCAAAAAGTATGAAAAGATCAGTAAAATTTAAATTTATTTAAAATAAAATTTAAAATCATTCAAGAATAAACTTGTATTTTATTTGTTTTTGTTCTATTTGTTTGCTTTTATGGTTCTTTTATTCAAGATGAATACAAATATATTTTTTACCAAAAAATAAAAAAATATTAATTAAATTTAATTTATCACGGAGAGCTCACATAAACTTATATACTAAGTGGATTCGGATCCTCTGAAGTGAGAGTTCGTTGGAGTGTTTTTAGAACATACAAAACGACAATATTTTTATCATGATCATGAAATGTATAATTAATTAAGACGATTTCGTTTCGATTTAAAAATATACAAAACGATTTCGTTTTATATATTCTAAAAATACTCTACCGACCTCCTACATAAGATCCGACCACGTACTACGTTTATTGGTGAGGTCGTGGCATTTATTAGTTCAAATACCATTGGGACACCTGGCTTTATGCAGGTGTGGCCTTTAAGAATATCGTCGGCACCCAAGTGGAACCCCTCGATTAATTTATACATATAAATTGGGTTTCCAAAAAATAAGAATTGAATAAAATATAAAATGAAGTGATTCAGAGTAAAACGATTTTATTTGCACAATCATCCTATATTGGGATAATTTTCAATGGAGTTGGATTGTTTTGTCTTTTACAATTTTTTTATATCTATTTGTCAAAATTATATCTTTATTGAAATTTCAAAAATAAAAAATCACAAAAATTCAAATGAAACATTGGGTCAAATTTTTCACAAAAGAAATAATTTTTGTATTTTTTTATTACTCTCTTTCGCATACAAAAGACGAACTGAAAAAATTAAAAATCTTAACCAAAGATAACAGAGGGCACCTTCTCCGTTCTCTTTTCTCTATCTTACTGTGAGATGAGATGTAAATGAAAAAACTTTTCCTCTTATGTTAGAAATACTAATTAACAAGAGGAAACGGAAGATTGAGATTGTTACTAAAAATTCAGGGTCTGATTTGTAAAAATTATAATATCAGAGTTTAATTTGTTACTAAAATATCTGGGTCTGACAGTTGTTCCTCCAAGGCCTTTCCATATGGTTTTCCTTGGCAATCTGGAACAGGTTAGCTTTTATACGCCAACTCTCAATTATTCTTGTATTATTTTAATTTTTATAGTATTTGGTTGATAACTTGGTATCATGTATAAGGACGATTAATTCGAGAGACTACTAACAGGGTCAATTAAAGTTGGGACACAATCTCGCATAGACTGACCCATTTTAGAATAACAACACTTGAGGAATTTTGAACCGAGATCTTAGAAGGTACCATTCCCCCAGCTCTAGGTTACATGTTAGACTATCGGACCAGCCTCTAGGATTAAACTTAAAATTGTTGTCCATTTTTTAAGCGATGAAAAAGAATAGAAGATCGTACCTAGTGCATAAAGTTCTGCTTATAACATTGTCGAGGTGTTGATTCCAGTTACTTAAACCCGTGTGATTGTGAAAAGCATGTGTGAAACCTAAATTTATGCTGCAAACACCAAATTCTAGAAACTTTGTAGGTTGAGGTTCTATTTTGTAGCTCCAAGTCCAACAGAGAGCTCCAACATCAAGCCAAAGTTTTTTTCTCTCTCTTCATATTTGACATGTGGAGAGCAACCTTCAAACACCGAATTATGCTATAGAAAGATTTGAAGAGTTTGTTGGAGTGCATTGTTGCAAAAGATAATAATAATAATAATAATAATAATAATAATAATAATAATAAATAAAAGCGATAAAAAAATAAAGTTTGAAGAGTCTAACGGAATACGCTATGAAATCTTACTCTTCAAAATGTAAACTTAAATAGCAAATTACAAATTTGATGTATTTGTAGGAGATGCTCTTAGCATTCATTTCCGCAAACCATTACTGGGTAAGAGAAGTAATCCCTTTTGTAAGGTCATTGGTAGCAATCTGCTTTAGGCTGTATTTGGGTGAATGATTTGGTGGAGAAAATGGAAAAGGAAATAGAAAAGTTAGACGATATAACTGTTCAGGACTGTTAGATCCTCTAACTTTTTATTTTTTATTTTTTTCTTCACCAAATCCTTGATCCAAACACAGCCTTCGAGGATTTTCCTTTTTCCTTTTAGAAACGACAAAAGAGAAGAATAGAAATACTTGCGTATACGCACACTAGAAACTGCATTTGGATTTGAAAATCATAAACAGTTGCAAATAATTGGTGGCATTTTAGTCATAAAAAGGCGCCGCATAGCTTAAAAAGAGGAGAACGAGAACCCGATATTATTCCTTTATATGTTAGTATAAATGTTTGTGTGTGCATGTAATTTCGGGTAAAAAATAATAATTAGTGATCAATAGTGCTTTACTAGCTTGCCCATCAAAGAAAAGGCAACAGAGAAGCTTGACATTTTCATAAGCATGGCGTTGCCTAGTTACTGGAATCTAATAAATATTATGTATTGCATTAAACAGGCAAATCAACAGTGGCTCGAATCATAGGAACGCTCTTTTACTTGGCAGGATCCTTACCTTCATATGAAGTAACAGAAATGCAAGGATCATCGCAAAGTGTATGTCACGTTTGTATACTCAATCATGCTTTATTAGTATATGAAAGAGTTATTTACCGAATATCACTGAGCTAAACACAATGTAGAGCTTGAAGTTGTGTTAGACAGATTAAAGAGGCGAACGGAGGAGTCTTGCTTGTTGATGAGAACCAACGAACCCAATCACAAGGTTTCAAAAAGGATCATGTCTGCTATGGATAATGGGGAAACAGTAGTTATATTTGCAGGACAACGCAAAGGAACAAACAAATGCATGTAAGTTTTCTGTAACGCTACGCTTCAACGAATTGACCTGTGAAGAACTGGCCACGATACTTGAGGCGAAGATGAATAATCAAGCAGCAGAGGACGATGACACGTGTGGACTGAAATTGCACCCGTCTTGCTGTTTTGATGTGGTTACGATGCTGATAGCCGAATGGGCTTTTGAGAAACTGCGCAAAAAGATTAATGCGCATCTTGTTGATGATCTCGTTGATCAAGTGCACTGTTTTGAAGATGATGTAAATGATATTGATCGAAGCACAATTACTATGCAAGATTTAGAAGAAGGCCTAGGCAAATCTTCAGTTTAAACCGAAAAAACAAAAAGTTAAAGGCGGTTTTAAAACTCATACTGACACGGTTGTTTATAGATGATTGATCTGATAATGTGATTTTATTGTTTTTTCATTTTCTGTTGCTATGACAAAACCAAGATCCAAAACAAATAAAAATGCATCAACTGCAAATTTCAGCCCAATGAGGGGTGGTTAGGGAATACCAGAGAAATCAGTCTCAAATTTTCCTTTTTTTTTTTTTTATTTCTTTATTAAATTATCATTTTATTTCAACCGCTTCCACCACCACCACCGCCATTCCCTTCTTCAACCTCCAAACCGTAACCCTAGGTCCCTAGCCACCTCAACCACCCGCCACCACTGTCTACCAACTGCCATGGACGGAGCTGTGCTTCGACCGTCCATGGCCCTCTACTTCTACCATAATTCCTAGTATACTATTTACTATTTTTATATATATTATATAAATACAATACGGTGGTTCCCTAACTCTAATGTCTACTCCCAATTTCTATCATAACCCCCCAAAGATGAAATTCTGATTTCGTCTCTGCCAACTGTCTTCCCCCTTTACCGTGCACCAATCACTTCCACCTCCACCACCCATCCCTTCCACTTCCTCTACCGCCAATCCTCTTTGCCCATAGCCTACCACCAGCCCCTCCCTCTGACGATGGTGGCTAGGGATGTTTGAGTGGTGTGTGTGGAAAGAGAACTGGTGGGAGAGTTTTAGGGGGAGGTGAAGAGGGGCGTCGAAGGATCTCAGGTGGTCAGG
>BRYE01000023.1:19885448-19887948 GCA_030159115.1 Actinidia arguta var. hypoleuca
GGAAACAACTTTGGCGCCGGAACTCACTATTTCTATGTCGCAGTTAAACATCTGCAATCGGAGACTGTCTGCAGCCACCTTCATCCTCCATTGGTCCACCACATATGTTTATCCTCTATTTCCTCTCTGCTATCCCTCAAACACTATACCCCACAAAAACATAATAATTTTGAGTGCATTAAGTTTGAAATTGACCCAATTTCAATTCAAAGTGAAAATGTTATGGACTAAATTGAAAAAATTAATTTCCAATACAAAATTGGCACAAACACATTGCAACAACCATAGATGGTTAGTGATTTTCACACTTTTTTTCAGTACTCCGTTTTCTCTTTATTAAGTAAATATCCTTGTTTTCATATTTTTCAAGTCATTTTGCTCAAATGTTTTTATCTCCATGGGACATTTTGTTTACCCATATCCGGAGGGTCTCATGCGTTGGCGAGACGGTTTGAGATAGTGCTTTCTGCCGCAGAAGGAGCCTCCGGCGAGGCCATTGACGGTGGAGAGGCCTGCTAGAGATGCCATGGCCTTTTTCCCTCCGAACTACACGAACTCTGACACCCTCTGTGTGTTTGGGTATTTGTGACTTTTCCACGGATCATAGACTGCCACGTGGCGAACTGGTTATCCGCGACGGATAAGAGATGGATAACCTAATCCCCTCTCCCAGGTTTTTTCTTTGGATTGGTCGAAGTCCCTTTCCTTTCAGAGTTACGAAAATGATCGTGTGAGCTCTTTTGGGGGAGCTTCCAAATGCAAACCAAAGTAATTTTAGAATTTCTAATTTTTTCCAATCACACCTACACAATCACAAAACTACCCTCCTCTGCAACCTTTTCAAAACCCTATCCATCCCTAACATTATAACCACGGACACCCGCCACCACCTGTCACCTAACTATCCTAGGCTCCTAGCTCATCTGCAGCCCTATTATTTATTCCCTTTATTGGCCATTCCGCCCCTCAGGAGGGAGAGAGAGAGAGAGAGACGCAGATTCGAAGGAATATGGCAACCAGAGGCGCTGTTCGGAAAACTAGATTAGGAACGGAGGGTCATTCTTCGGACTAGTATCTTCGAAGAGATGATGTTTGCTCGGATTTTTCTTACCGATCAAATGGATGGAGTGCCGCAACATCGAACAAACGAGATGCGGCGGCCCCGAGAGAGGGTGGTGCGGGTCATGGGGGTGCTGGAGTTTCTGAGGAGGGGGTGGTGGAAGTTGTCAGAGGTGAAGTGTGGAGGTGGGTGGTGGCTAGGGCTTTGGCGAATTGGATGCACTGAGATGGAGATGGTGTATATGGGCTACGTACTTTTCTGTAATTTCATAAAATATAAAATTTCGTTAATTAGACTTTGGGTCCTAATATGAAATTACCCTTGAGGACAAAATTAATTTTTCTATTTTGTCACCACACCCAACCCCTGCCTCAGCCGCTCAACCACCATCACACCAAGGTCCTTCCCGGCCTGGATCCGCCACTCTCAGCCCATCCCCATTCTCACTGTCCGCCTCTCCAAAGCCGCTAATACCTTTCACTTAAAGACAAATTACAATAATTTTCAGTCCAGCAGACTCCTATTCAAACCCCTATTTCATGTTTTTTTTACGGCACGATTCACTCTTTGGCACAATTTTTTTTATTGAAAAGAGATACGGAGATTGTTGGGAAAGTTTTTTTAATATTTTTTTTATCTTAAAAATATAAAAAAAATCATCTAAGTTGTAAAAAATTTCATTAAAAACCAAAAAAAAACTTTTAAGATATGATTTTTTTTGATAAAAATAATTTTTTTTGTCTTTTTTTTTGGTTAAATTCGAAGATATTGGTTAAAATAAGTAGGTGAAATCAAGGAGAGGTGTTGGACTCAGTATCTCCAACAGCTCTCATTTCCCTTCTTTTACTCTAATTTAGAGAGTAAAACTCAAAATAAATCTCCAACAATCTCCTCGCAATACCCCTATAAATAACAAGCGCTACATGAAATTTACTATTCATCCTCTAAAACTAAAATATTATTTATCTCTCATCTATCGTATAGTCACATCAAACTTAAAAAAAAAAAATAATTAAAATTGAAAAAGAATAATGTAGACTTAAATATGGTAGAGAAAAAAAATAGAGTTTTGTGGAGAAGATAGTATAAAAACAATCCTTTAAATATGAGGCATCCCTATTTTATTAAGAGATTTATTTTTTTCACTCCCCTCGGATATGGGGTGATGGGACGGCTGAAATTTTTTTTGGACCAAGTTTACCTCTCCTTATTTCTCTCTCTCTCCACCTCTCGCACTTATTGTGTACAAAAATTTATTAAAAAATATCACCTCTTAATTATTTATTAAAAATATTTAATCATTTTTTTTACTTTCAACTGCCGAATTTTTATATAAAAAAATTTGTGATAAATTTTTATAATTTCTTTTACTCACACCTCTAATTTTTTATATAAAAAAAATATTGATCAAAATTTATATATTTTTTTGTAAATCTTTCT
>BRYE01000023.1:19890448-19895448 GCA_030159115.1 Actinidia arguta var. hypoleuca
AGGTAACCATACAGATGAAACTGCACACACTATCACTCCGAGAGGTTCTCCAGGGTCATTTAAGTTCTTCCTAGAAGCCACCCTTATGTCGTCTCCTGTTTTACTCAAGACCTTGCTCCATGTATGGTAACTTGAGGCCCCTAGTGCTCGACAAAAGCCCCATGTCATTCTTTGTGCCAATTTCAGAATGCTTTTTCTCCCCGCCAATGTCGCGACACCTATAGTTTAGTAGGGAGAATGAGAAAAATGTCTCATTAAATGTGAGACTTTGCACAAACAAAGTACGGGTGAAGAAGAGCTTTTGTTGGCTTACCGCTCGAATCCTTAGTTGGAACATTTGTAGCCATGAAGAACACAAGCCTCTCACATTGCTGTTGGAGTGTTGCGATCCAATGCCTTGCTCCAAAGGCTAGACCACTATTAACTATTGCACGATACATGGTGGGAACAATACTTTTCTGGCATTCTAAGTGCTCTACCCAGATTACCTGAGAAACATTACAGTTGCTCGCTTAGACTTGTGGAAAATTGGACTCATTATGCTTGTTAGAAAACAATCACATCATAATTTTCGAATAAGGTATTTGTAGACGTATAATTACCTTACAGTGACCATTTGATTTGTCCTCAATGATGCATCCTGATGGGCGTTTTCTACATTTGACAAGGGATGCATCGATATTTTCTTCAACTTTGTCAACAGATACATCAACAATTGCCCACCGATCAGCGCTCAATTGATTGCAATATCGGATAAAATACACTTCTCTTGTTGGTACCATCGGTGTGAGCATTTGCAGCTCCGCAAACATCTGCAGCCAATGTAATGGTAAGAAAATAATGCACAACTCTCTCTCTCTCTCTCTCAATAATGCAAACCTACTATTACATTATGTCCAAAAAAGTTTGTTTGTATCTTGTATTGTGATTACTGTTGAAAATAATTCAAAGTATGAGCAACAATGGGACAAAATGATCCAGAAATAGGTGTTCCTCTGTTCCAAAATGTACACTTCTCATACCAAGACAAGATTGGCTACCAACTTTTCTTGCTTACATATCTTTCATTTGAAATTTTGGGATCCCTATATAGAAATATACTATGCATCAAAGTCAAATAAGTGTCCATCAAAGAGATTAGTTACCTTTCCAGTTCATGATTTTCTACGCATAGATGTGACTTTTTTTTCTAGCTTGGTAAGTTTTTCGATGTGTAGGCTAATAATACGAAACTCGGGTATGTATCTAATTTTTCATTGAACTATGTTTTATAGCTTGGATTCTAAATTAACTAAGCTACTAATTATTTTTTTTTCATTTGATCTTCTAGTTGTTACATCTAATTGTTTGCAACGTACCCCAGTCGTACTCATATCCTACTTTTTTTAGGTTTTGTCATACTAACGTACTTGTATTGTACTCGTTCATGCGCTTCATAGTTTTCTCTTGAATTCCCACTGCTAGGTGATTCAAAAGCTCATTAAGCTCAATAAAATGGTTTAGATGCTAAAACTTATGAAATTTGAGCATTATGGTATTCATATACTCCATGGCTAACCAAAATCCAAACCAAGCAATTATGATCTCTCTCTCTCTCTCTCTCTCATATTAGAAATAACAAGAAGGATTATACATAGTTACTCACCAATTGAACAGCACCATTCTTGTTAGGACCTTCTCCAGGGGAAATAACAGCAACAGTAGCCGCTTTGGATATCATGCAAGGAAACATCTCCACCCATTGATTCTACAAATCAAAATTGATGAACAAAACTAGAATTACCATCAACCGAGAGGTCCGAGACAATATCATTTTGGATTCAATGAACAAATTGTTTCAAAAAAATTCCTTTTATCTTACCACATCCATGAAACTCTGAACTAGCCGCGGTAGATCCACAAACACAACCCCGGTCTCTCTCGAGGCCTCAATAGACCTCTTTGGCCTTCCATTGCTGGAACTATCGACAGAGAACTCTCTCACGTATTCATCATAATTAAGAATCTCACGACCGGTCTCCACACTACGAACCCAAAGCGGGTTCCCAGCAGTGGCCATTTTTTTTAGCTCTTCCATCGATTGGTGGACGATTTCCATAATTCTCGTCTTTTCGAGCCCAAAAATTCCGGTGTAGAAATCTAAAGAGCTTCTGTTCTCTTGATCGTTTCCGGCTGAGCACGAGGAGTTTGTTGGTGATGTTCCAGGAGGGTATTTCCCCACAGCTGCTCTAAGTTTTTCAATCTACATAGTACCGAAAGTTAACATATTAGCTAGGAAAATGGTGAGAAACAGTCATCTTAAGAAAACAAAATCATCTAATTCTATTGTCATATTGAGTTCGAAAACTAGAGAACATATTTTTGATGCTTCTGAAAAATGGGTTGTTTTTAGAAAAAACAAGTTATGAAAATATTCGCCAAACAAGGTTTTTAGTTTTTTCTTGGAAAGTACAAATAGAAAACAGAAACAATACTAAACAGGCCAGCTTGGTTTGTCCGGAATTGTTGTCATTTTGTATTTTTTATCCATGCTTTTAGAAACAAAACAGTGAAAAATTCACAAACATGTGTCGCCTTTCATTTCTGCCTCTCTTTTTTTTTTTTGCGCAAAACACATTTCAAAAATTTGAAAACATCTTTTCACTGCTTTTCTGAGATTTTCTGAAAACGGATTTTGGAAGTGGTTCAAGTTTTCTATATCTGATATAACAGAAAACAGAAAATGAAAACAATACTAAACGAGCATTAAGTAATTGAGTTTATCTAACCTCAGACTTCAGTCTGGCATTTTCAATTCTTAGCTGCTGTTCCTCTGTTGCTACAGAGGAATCTCTGCTGGAGGTAGCAAACCCGCAATTGGGACAAGCAGACTTCTTAATTGTCTCTCTCAAGCTCTTGTTTTCGTCGCGGAGTTTGTCCATTTCTGTTTTCAGTAACGAGTTCTCGTGGCGCTCCTGTATCGCCTGTCATATCCATCCATTGCCCATTACATAAAATCCAAACAAAATGTGGTTACGATATAAAAACTGAAGTCATGCACTATTTGGTTGCTATTTTCAAAAACAGTTTTGCCAGAACACTTTCCAGAAACTGTTTCTGAAAACAATCGCACCCATTGTTTTCATATCGTTTTTGGAAATTCGTGTACGTCCTTTTGGTGTTTTTTTATAACAGGCTTGTTTTCTAAAAGATTTTCTTGAAAACAATCCGCCAAACAAGTTTTCGGTATTTTCCAGAAAATAAAAATTTATTTTTCTGGTTGTTGTTTTCAGAGTCATTTTTGCATAACATTTCAAAAACTAGGAAACAAAAATACTCATTGTTTACCTATGGTATTCACTTTTCAATGAAAAGATTTTTTTTCGAGAATTCAAAAACATCATGTTTATATTTCCTAAAAAGGGGGTTCTTCTCCGAAAATTTCAGCAAAATTTGAAACCATCAATAAAACAAGTTTTTTGCATTTCTAGATATCGAAAAATTCAAGATCCAAATGAAGTGGATAAAGATTAACAAAATAATTATTAGCTAGACAGAGTCACGCGACCGAAACATACATACATACATATATAATGTACCTTGATTTGGGTTCGACGATTTTGAAACCAGAACTTGACTTGTCTAGGAGCAAGCCCTAATTGCTTGCTCAATTGCTGCCTTTGCTTCTCATCAGGGTGTGGTGATTCTTTAAATAGCCTGGCATTCATAAACATATAGATTCATATAAACATGAAACAATTCCAAAATTATACAATAATAAGCCCACAAGAGCATTGTTTCAAATGAGACAACAAGTGAAATGCTAAAACAAGCAGGTGAAGATCACATAATTTAAGTATGGAAGTGCATATTTTACTGTTTTGTCCCCATCTTAGCATATTCCTAATATGTTTTTAAATGGAAACACCGGTGTTACGAAGCACTTTTTGATAAAGTTTTAGCTTTAACTTTTTAGGGTTTGTTTATGGGAGATGAATCATAAATAACAATCTTTATGAAAGCTTTGTGAATCATAAAGGGTTTCTTCTCTTTTAGAATGCCAGATCCAGATTCATTCACATAGGAATCAACTGAGTCTAACTCAGTTCATTCATCAATAAACTCCAAGTTAATGATTGATTATTGGTGCATTTGCCCTGGATCTGTCATATAGCCAAACGGGCCTAAAGCTGAAAATCCAGAATCAGTACCACATTTAGTAAGTTAATGAATGCCCAATAACTAATGTTAGCCACACATTTACATAGGTCTACCAGCAATTGCATATGATCCTAAAAACTTTATTGGGGCGTGTTTGAGGAACACTCGATAATCTCTCCATCTAATGGGACGTCTTAGATGCACTTATCACATTAGTTAGAGTCATTGAATTAAAGTGCCCAAATATAGTTACGGCAGTTAAACGAACCAAATTACTCAAACTCTTCAAATCGTTAAAAAGTTTATTTTAAATCAGCTAGTCATTTTTTAAACAAATTAAACCCTGAACATATTTTGAAGTTGGTTATATTTTCAAAATATTAAGTTTGAACAAGTCACTATTCGATTCGATAAGTTTAAAATACGTAAAGAAACTAAATTATTCAAACTCCAAATTAATAAAAATTTATTTAAAATCGACTTAATTAATAAGCAAACTAACGTTAAATTTATTTTTTAAACTTATTAAAAAATTTAAATTAAACTTGAATAACCCACCACTCAGTCAAACTCAACTCGCTTGCAACCGCAGATATAGATACGAAAATATCCTCACTCGTAACTTTGTAGGAATGGAATTTATTGACAACGCACCACACACCACACACCAAATGCATTAATGAATGTGGTCCCCCGCCTGCGTGACTCCCGGGATAACGAGTCAACTTGAGGACGATTCGGATGTCCGAGTTGACTCGCTAAATCAACTCACCATTCTAGTGCCGAACACATGTAACAAAACAAATTTTAAAATAAATAAACGCTTACGCTTCCATTTCTCTGATTTGCTCCGCCGTGTG
>BRYE01000023.1:19905448-19930448 GCA_030159115.1 Actinidia arguta var. hypoleuca
CATATCGACATTTAACATATCGTATAACGGGCTAACTTGAATAATTAGAAGTAAACGGTGTAAAGTGAGATGTTAATATTTTATAGGTAAGTTTTAGTTGGTAATACTCGTGTCACCCAGCAAATATTTCAGATGTGACCCCAAGATGGTCAACATAATTAGCGTCCAAGATTGCACTAATGGAAATCCAACGATGGAAAACAGCTAGCAACAACCACTCCCTTTTTCAAACCCCAAATAAACAAGAAAATACAATAAAAAAACCTGAAAAAATCAAAAATCAAAACATATTAATCTCAAAATTAAATTATTTTAATTAGCCCAATATTTTCCTTAAATTAACTCAATAAAATTTGATAGGGCCCATCCAATAGTGTGAATGAATAAACACTGTACAAACACTCAGTTTTGTCGGTTTCTCCCTTTGGCGCCATGCCCATTGAAGGCTATGAACAATGCTATTTTGTTTTATTTTATTATTCTCATTAATAAACTTGAGAAATTTTATACAAATATTTGTATAGAATGATTTAGTAGACCAGGGTCCATTCTCATTAAAAATAAATTTTATTTATCAAAATATATGTCATTACTACATCATTTTTATAGTGTTTTATGTATTGATTTTCTGTAAAAATATCTTTTTCCAAACATAAATTAATTGCGAGAGTGAGCCTAAGATGATGATAATACATCGCTTAATTTCTGATAAATTACACTTTGGAGGGATTATTTTTTATTTAGGTAATTTCTTCATCTTTTGATTAAATTTTTTTACCTTTTCAGTTTATTTCATCAAAGAATCGAAAAAGTAAAAAAAAATATAAAGACCAATAAAATCCAAATTATGGCTTAAGTATTTTGGACTTATTTGATGATCTAAACCGTTCATATTATAAACTCTTTAGTGAAAATAAATACTCTAAAAAATTATGTTGATTGGATACAAATCAATAATCATACGTTCAGTAATAGTTTATAACTTAATAAACGAGTATAACATCCATGATTAAATATATTTATCTTGATATAAGTTGATATTATGTTTGATCATTATAATCTTTTACTTAATTAAATTTTTCGATAAAATTTATAATATGGACGATTTAAATCAATGAGCCTTAATGTTTGAGCTGCACTGTGCAACCTAAAATTTGCAAGAATTTGCATCCAAAAAAAAAGCAAGAAAGGTATATGAGCCGAGCCGAGCCGAGCCAAGTGTCTGGCTGAGCCCTACAAAAGCAAGTTTTAAAGTCAAAACGCACTTTCAAACCTGACTCTCAACGACACGTGAATGTGTGTTTGTGTGTGTGAGAGAGATTTCACATATTATTTTAATAATAATAAAAATAAAATATATATATATATATATATACATTCATAATACTCTGTGTGTGTGTCTGTATATCATTTATAGAGGTGAAAGTAGTGAATGCAATTAATGGATTTGGCTCCAACCTAGCATTCCCAATATATATATATATATATATATATATATATATATATATATATATATATATATATATATATATATATATATATATATATATTCTCCTTGGTACTCATAATCTCTAGGACTTGATCTGAGGGTGGGTTAGTCATTTTCTTTCTAAAACAACAATCTCAATGACTTGGGAGAAAATAAGGGAAGTTCCAAAACAAGTGGAAAATGAGGCAAAATTATTAAATATTTAAAAAATTAATTCTTCCTAAAAATTTGGAAAGGTTCAAATTAGTGAAAACTGAAATAAATTATAAAAAATAAGCAATTATGCAGATAAAAGAACACGGAACTCATTACACTAACGAGAATTACAACACTCAATCTCTCATATTACATTATTTTTTTTTACTCCAAACCCTAATATGATATTAGGGTACCAAATAAAACGGATTGGGCCACAAGGACTTGAGTCTAGCATCATATAAGAATCTACCAGCAACTCTGAAAAAAAAAGTCATCTAGCAACATTAATATAATTAAATTAATAAAAAAAGTTCATGAATTTAAATTTCACCCTAAAACTGGGAGAAATTTCAAATTAGTAGAACACACAACAAATATTATCAAACCAATGAAAAGTATACGAGTTAACTGATTTAATTTTCTAAAGTGTTTTAATTACTAGTTGGAGAAATGCCTAACCACAGCTATTGAACCTAGAGTTAAACCCACTACCGTATTTTCTCGGCAGTTGCCACATAACTGGCCGCTTAATACATGTAGCAATAAATTACGAATTCGCACAATAATGAATATGATTCGAACTTATAGATCAAATAATATCCGAATAACTAGCTTATAACTAGCTTTTGAAGAGATTTGAACTAAAGATTTAAAGACGAACTAGCTTGCACACAAACAAATTAGACTCCTCGGCAGCATCACATATGGACCACGCACACACACAAATTGATCAGAACTACTGTAAGCATTAGCCAATACCTATGATAATTAATGATGCCATCAAAATCAAGAACAGACAGCCAACAGAGTCGTAGGTTTCATTAATTTCACTGCACATAGGTTGGTTGCAGGACAAGTTTTCTTTAATGAGCCATCACCCACCCAAATTTCCTTAATTCAAATACGACATTAAATTTAACATACTCTCTGTATTACAATGCTACTGTTTTTATTTTTAAACACAACCCATTACATAAATTTTAAATAGTACCTACGCAATACTATTAATATATAGAAAAATGTGACGGAGAGTTGGAACAGAGAATCCTAACCATTTGGTCACAACTTTTATTACAAGTAACTTATCATCTTTAAGCTAGAAACTTATTTACAATTATTTCCCTTTAATGTACTTTTGATTCTTAGATTGCTTATAGATACACATAGAATCTAGTTTACTTGTAGATGGGTTCTTAACTTAGGGAAAATTTTTATGTTAATCCTTAAAAAAAATTATGGCATATACTTTCAATATTGATTAATGATCTAATCTATCTGTCTCCGTCCCAACTTGTTGGTTCATCGTTCTAATTTAGGATTTTCAACAAGATTGTTCATTTTGAAAAGTCAAATCGTCGTGTTTGTAAGTTTTCAAACACTATCCCTAATAAAAAGTTATAAATATATTTGCAAGTAGGAAATAAATAGGGTAATGTTGAAAATAATACCTTAAAGGACCAAAAATTTGGGACACGATGAGTGTAGACAAAAATTTGTACAAACTTTTAAAGAGAATGATGTGGTTATTTATGAACCTATTGTTTCGAGACAAAATACCTATCGTTACAATTGGAGTTCTAGAACTGGAACTGCCGCATCATTCTGATTCTAATTTCTGTATAAAATTAATTTATGTAAAAATAACATTTTCCTTCTATATTACCCTTTCATCTCCTACACTTCTTCACCTGGTACTTGGTAGTTAAGAACGGTAGATATATTGGAGCAATCACATGTACCGAACAAACCAATAAATAATAGTATAGTGGAGGATTTGAGGTTCCTTTCGGGGCTCCCTCTACTTTATTGTACTATAGTCTTGCAGCCTACGTGCATCTTTTTCATCCATTAAGGAAAGCAAGAGTATCTTGCTTTGCTTGCTTTATTTTCATGTTTTTTAAAAGTGTTCAGAGATCATGTATTTTAGATAATATTTGATAACAAATTTGAAGGGTAGAATTGGACTATGAGTATGGTAGAATTCATTTTAATCATATTCTAGTGCAAAATATAAAATCAAGATTAATAGTCAATTCGAATTGTGAATCCCCCATAAATGAAGGATTATGAATCTTATGATGGTATTTCCTGATCTATTACAGATTAGCTGAAAAATTACTACTTTATCCCCATAATATCCCCACAACTAAGTAATATTTTCAAATTCTATGAGTTTATCACCTCGAGATTGAAATTGATATTGTATTTATGTATAAATCATGAAAACTGTGTTTGTAAATATAATTGTCTCCCTAGAGCAAAAACTCATGCGTCCGTCCTTGTATGAAAGGAAAGGGAAACGTAAAGGAAAATATATAGACAATGAAGTAAACACGCGACATTTTCCCCATATTTTTGTAATATGTTTCTTTCTCTTCATAAATCCATTTATAAATTCATGACCTTATGGTTTCTTGTTAATCAAGTCTTATGTCTAGAAGTTGAAAGGCAAAGATTCAAAAACTAGGGACAAAGTTGGGAAAAAGGCATGGACGTATGGTTCTTGAAAACTTAGGAAGAGAGGAAACTTAGAATAATGAGGTGATCTTAAAAGGAAAAGAACTAACCACCAAAAGGAGAACAAGGAAAGAGGGGTCAAAAGTGGTATAATGACTATCAAACACTTTTTGTTAGATTGGTGTTCAAGTAAGATGTGTACTGCAATTGTAACCCACATTGTGAATTGACCCTTAATCCACCACCTTAACAGCAATATTAAAAAATGAAAAACAGGTAAGTTCCAAAAACAACTTGAGCACTAAGGCTGCATTTGGATTAATGATTTGGTGGCGGAAAAAGAAAAAGCAAACAAATAGTTAACGGATTCATCTGTTTAAATTTATTTATTTATTTATACTTTTCTTTTTCCTTCACAAATCTCTTCTACAAATCCAGCCTAAATTACAGTAAATAACAGATGGCATATAATAAGACAAAATTCAGAACATAAGAACGAAATGGCAGACGCACAATGCCCCCACCAAGCTATATTACTTCGAAACATATTCTAAAGACAAAAGTCAGAATTATTTTGTCCAAACAGCCTTCAAAATCCCAACTATAGAGCTCCTATACAAAACCAACCTTTCAAATTTTTAGGCAACTTGTCAATAACCAAATAAATCTTCTGATCTAATCCACCAAAGGAGGCTTTTGCTCAAATTGAACATATATAATTGAACAGCTTCCAGTATAGACCAATACAGTGATGCTGAATTAGGGATATTTACAGTCAGCAAGCTAATCCGAAAATCCTAACACGGCACGCGACCCTCGGGAACCGCCATGCCACTGAAAAAAAGAATCGAGTCAAAGGACGCGACAAATGCGATTTGGCATTATTAAAATGAACATGTTTTTCAGTAGGGCTTCTAAGAGAAAGAGAGCTCTATCCATATTTTGAGAGACAGTTAGTTGTTGAAGAGTAGATGAAATGGTGGCTTTGGAAGGCAGGTGAAAGCTACCACCGAACAATGCATGCAATATTGTAAGTTATCATCATCATGAACTGGAATAAATGCTTATATGGAGGAGGTTTTTTTTTAAAGAGACTTGATGAGTGTCTGTACATTTTAATGTCACTCATTCATGAAAGGCAATCCTTTGCAATGATTTTCTTACCCCATTTGTCCCTTCTTAGTTATTGTAAGAAATTTAGATCCCTCACCATCTCTCTCTCTCTCACACACACACACACACACGTGCGTGCACTCATACACAAACAAGCTATACAAAGTCCGAGCCATAACATCACAGGATGAGCTACAGAAAGTCAACTAGTTATAAAACAGTAGAACAGATATTATCATCGGCAACTATAGATATCAGAATCGAATTAGACTAGAATCAGTTCTTTATATTTGCTTTATGAACTAAACTTGCAAACATATACATAAATACTTCAGAGACCATTGCAAAGCACAAGCATCAAATGACATCATTGAAATGTCAGTTCTACAATGCTTCCAATGGCATTGTTAAGACTTTTTTAGGTTAAGTTAGTCTGGTTTTTATTCCAATGCAATTGTATATAATTGAAAATACAGTTTAGCATTAGCAATATGTTAGGCCAGAATTGAAAACTGCAAACTACTCTCTTAAAACCTATGTTACACGGACTTCTATTTTTTTCAAATACCCGTGTCCCACGGATATGACATAGGTATGGGTGTGGGATATGTGTCTGACCCCCGTACCCAATTGATACAACCGGATTCTCTAAATTTTATAATATTTAAAGAAAAAAAAACTCACATAGCTAGAAAAGCAATTTTTTTAGCCTTTTATATATATGAGAGAGAGAAATTCTATATTTTTCTTTAATTCCATTTGATTTCAAGCACATTTCTAAATAATTTTGCAACATATTTGAGAAAATAGTGAATAGTGACCAATTGGCATGGTAACAAATTGGCATTGCCAGAAATGTAGTGCTGTACAATCTGACAGTTCATATTGATGACCAAAACAATAAAAGAGGGGGAGGGGGAGGGGGAGAGGAAACAAATATCAACCATTCCACAACAAACTTTCATTACATGTCAAGTCCTTTTCATATCCTACTTGAAATCTCTCTTTTTCATAAGGAGATAGGGATTTCCCAAGTATGGTTTCGTAATCAGAATATATAATGCACGTTTGCTTATAGTAATGATAAAGAATTAGCTAGTCAACTTATGTACATAACTACTTCATACTCGAATATATTTAAGCAACAATGAGCAAGAACTATGTCTAAGACTAGATAAAAGACCTTCGACCTAATGCAAAGTAGGCAAAAAAAATGACAGAAAAACACTATTCAAGGAAACTTCATGCAGGCACCTATAGTAGTCAGGGCAGATGTGGGCATACCTATAAGGACAAAACCAAGTTATCCAGCACATGGACTGAGTGGAAAATCCACTGCCTGTTTTTTCTTCCTTTATCTTTTCTTTTCATTTCCTCCCAAAATAGCCCATTCGTTAAAATCTAAACCAAGATAAAATAATGTGCAATCCTTATCATGAAAAAACAACAACAAAGTTTTAGCGCAATTCTAGAACAGCCATACAAAACCTGGGGAAGCTTGCTTAGTCTGTTCCATGGGACATGACAAATATGATTTGTGGTGTCAGGCGAGTCCTGCCTTTCTCACCAAAAGACAGGGCATGTGATATGGGAAGGTTGAAAGCAACAGCATAACAAGAAGCTAACAACAAAACTCTGCAAGCAAACCAAAAGTTAAGAAAAGCATGAATTTCAAGGTGGTCATTGTTATGGATGCGAATGCAAGATTTTTGTCATGGTATATTGGCTAGTCTGTTTCTTAAACTTTATGGGATCTCAACTTGTTATCAGTCTGACAGAATGCAATCAGAGCCTCATTCAGATACTAGCATTGCCATCTATAAACCTAAGTAGATCACAAAGCCATGACACCTTTGAATAATAGATTATGCACTCTTATAAGGGCTTTTGAACAAAGGATCAGGTGACTACAATATGGCCTTTTTCCTTGTTTAATGATTTCTTTGGAGTTAAATTCGACATAAAGAATTTAAACAATTATCGAAAGAGATTATACTAATATTATTTTAAGGAACAAACAAATGATTTTTATACTAGATTGGCATTTTATGTATACACTTACTTCTAAAATTACAATCTCCCACACTTCAAGAACATATTGCAAGTCGGAAACCTTCTTCACTTAGCTGCATAATTTATGACCGCTTTCAGAGTGTTGTGGAATATCTTTATCAAAACATGTAGAATCTCAAATTTATAACAATGCGAAAAAAAGTACTAAGGAGAAGAGAAACATAAAGATGGGAAAAAACATGGTATGCTTTATTGGTTCATCAGGAGAAATAAAACAAAAATTACCTATAATGCTTATGTTCGCTGCTGTGGAGGATTAGCTTCAATGAAAGCACATAAACTCGCTGCTTGTGAGAGAGATAAAATTGGCCTTCACTCCAAATCCAAGATGCGCTAATACACTGGAAACTAGCTTTTGACCGATGGATAGATTTTGCGCCGGAAGTCATGTGTCGGTGGGGTAGTCGAAAGATTGCCAAACAATTGAGTTGCTGCAATCATATAGCACGAGATTCCCCCTATATCGATTTTCATGCTAAAAACTGCCTTACCAGATGTGTTGGTAGACCAAGCAAGTGTGCCATTGGCATCTCTTGGTACCAAATCCCCCTCAGATGTAACATTCATTTTGACAGGATGCACTTTATTAGCTGACCAGAGTACTCTAGTTGAGACCGGCGTATTAACGTTAGAAGCTACCACTATGTAGATAGCGAGAACGAATTAATAGGGGCATCCCTGGATGTAGAAACCGCAACTCATAGCAGGCAAGGACACGCTACCAGGATAAAAAAAATCATAGGTTTTAACAATGAGCCATGAACATAGGAAAGTAAATCTCCTTCAGTGATTTTCCAAGATGATGAGAGGTTAACAGTGGGATAAAAATGACCTCTTGTTGCCAGAAACAAGCAAGAACTAACAAGACATACAATGTGGAAAAATCACTTTGTGCCCATTTGCAGGTATTATGAAAAACAAATTTCCTTCTTTGCCATGCCCAGAAATAGAGAGGAGAGACACGCTTAGAATATCTTATACCAACCTGACCGTTTGAAATCAGCTAGCCTTGTTTTCATAGTTTAATGATGAAAGTTACAAAGAAACTTACTTGATAAATTATCAACCTAGATAAGTGTAGTCTGTCTTTTCTTTTTGACGTTGAAAACAAGGCTAGTGGATTTAAAATGATTAGATCTCTACAAGAAATTCTAAGTGTGCCTCTCCTCTCTAGTACTCGGTTTTGGTAAAAGAAACAAAACTTTGATTCATAATGTCTGCGAATGGGTAAAAATTGGTTTTTTCACATTCTATCTTGTTAGTTCTTGCTGTGTTCAAGCATTAAGCGCTGATGTTTATCCCACTGCTAACCTCTCATCATCTTGGAAAATCACTAAAGGAGATTTATATTACTGTCCTGATGGCTCAGGTTTGATAACTGTGCTTGCTGATCCTGGCAACGAATCCTCGCATGCTATGAGTTGCGGGTTGTACAGACAGAGAGGCTTAGATTCTTTCGTTTTTGCTATATACATAGTGGTAGCTTCTAACGTTAACACGCCGGTCTCACCTCGAGTACTCTGGTCAGTTAACAAAGTGAATCCTTTCAAAGTGAATGCTTTATTGAATTTTACATCTGAGGGGGATTTAGTACTAAGAGATGCCAATGGCACACTTGCTTGGTCTACCAACACATCTGGTAAGCCTGTTATTGGCATGAAAATCAATATAAGTGGGAATCTTGTACTATATGATTCCAGCAACTCAATTGTTTGGAAGTCTTTCAACTACCCTACCAACACATGACTTCCGGGGCAAAATCTATCCATTGGACAAAAGCTAGTTTCCAGTGTATCAGCAGCATCTTGGATTTAGAGTGAAGGCCAATTTTATCTCTCTCTCTCTCCAGGAGCGGTTTATGTGCTTTCATGGAAGCTAATCCTCCACATGTTTACATGAAGCTCTTTCGTGAAGGTCATATGTTCTACCGATTCAAAACTGAGAGACTTGGTTATTTTGTGAACTCATCTTATGATATTCATGAAGTGGTTTATGTGTAAAAAAAAAAACACTTTCATGCCAATCTGTCCATCTTCACCTTCTTTTGGAGCTTGATAATGTAGATTACTTTGAATTTGTCACGGTTCTCAGTGGCGGACCCAGAAATTTTATCCAGTGAAGGCGAAAAATACTCTTGAGCAATTACATATAGGTAAGATGATAAATTTCAAAAAATAAAAATAATACGATAACATTCACAATTCAATATAGATAACAAATATTTCTTATACAAAACAACTCAATCCATGTTTGGTGAAAAGAGACTCAATAGATGTCTTAAGTGACAAAAAAATAGCATCACGAAAATATAAAATGGCAAGAAATCGTACAATGATGTACCATTTCTTGTCCACATAACATAAAATGACAGTCATTTGTTCTTTTACTGATATGTCATGGGACTCATCAACTAAGATAGAGAATATCTCATCTCCAACATCTCGGAGAATAGCATTTGTAGTCTCAACGGCCATTGCATTCACAAAATCATTTTGAATTTTGGGTGCTATCATTTTGAGGTTTTCAGGAGCATTTTTAAATACAACTTTTTTAATGTCCTCATTTTTAAATCTGTCCAAGGAAAAGACTGATCTCGAAATTGAAAATGGCCTTTTTGTAAGTATGATCTTCGAACTCTCTCTATCATTAGCATCACATGCATAAATGTTTTTCCTTAACCCAGGGTCTGCTTCAAGATCATCTATAGTGATCTCTACGAGATGTTGGGTAAATTACTCGAAGAAGCTTGTTTATTAATAGACCCTTGACTGTTTAGGGCATTTAATTCTTCCAATGTTCTTTTCTTAAAGTATCTTTCCATAATTGTATCACAATAAATTAATAATAATAAAAAGTTCCAACAGTGCAAATGTATCACTAAAATAGAGTATAAGTTGCTAATTTCATAAGGAAGTCAACACAGAGATTTAACATTCAACAATTGAATTTTTCTTTTTAAAAAAAGAGAGAAAGCAATTAATCAAAGAGATATATCTGCACAGTACAGATTAAATAAAATTCAAAACCACAGTACACAATCATAAAAGAACGATCAATAAATAACAAGAATGCTCTGTTTCTACCTAGCCTAGGTCTACACATATACATGTAAATTTATGCAGTGCTATATACATGTATATAAATAAATACAAAGAGATAAAAGCACATATGCAAGAATGAAGAATGTAGAAGAAAGCAATAAAGAATCGGGATAAAAATAAAAAGAAAATGAGGGAGTTGAAACTGAGACAGATTAAGAAGGAAGAAAACATGGATGAAGATCAAAGAGAGAAGAAATCATTTTTTTGTGTGGGGGTTTAAGGTAAGAGAATCTGACGGTCTGACCTGGTGTTTTTTACTCACAGGCTCACAGCTAATAAGAACAACAGAGCAAGAGAGGCTCCATCTAGTGAGAGAGAGAGGATCAACGATTCAGCACAGATCTAGAGAGAGGAATTAGAGTGAGAGAGAAATTGATTATGATGAGGATTGAGGACTTGTGTCGCTGACGACGAGTTTCTTCGAATTAGGGCTCCCACCCACAAACTAGTGTGATGGGCTGGTTAACGGGCCTTTTATTATCTGTAAAACAACATTAAAATATTTAGGTTCAATTATACTGTTTTCCTTGAAGTATTGATTTTCTCACTTTGGACTCAAAACTAATAGGTTTCTTGACCAATAAAGATTTTTAATTTTTTTTTTTTTTAAATCCAGTGGCAGCGGCCGCTCGACATAGGGTCGCCCCTGACGGTTCTTGAAGATACAAATGTGGAAACCTGCAAGGAGACTTGCTTGAAGAATTGCTCATGCGAAGCTGCCTTGTTTGAGGATGACTTCAATGTCTCACTTGGTAATTGTGCCTTGCCTCTCCAGATTTTCACTAATATTCCAAAACGACTCACTCCACACTCTATTGCGTTCATAAAGGTGCAGAAACCAATACCTGTTCTAACCCCAAATTCTCGAATCAAACCGGACCCTCCTTCCAATTCTCCAATCAAACCAAAATCCCATTCACCAACTTTGAAAAAGAGAACAGTTCGGGTTGTAACAATCATGGCACTAATCCTAGAGTACCCCGGTCAGCAAACAAAGTAAATTCTGCCAAAATGAATGCTATTTTGACTTTTACATCTAATGAGGATTTAATACTAAGATATGCCAATGGCACACTTGCTTGGTCTACCAACACATCTGTTAAGTCTGTTGTTGGTATGAAAATCAGCAGAGGTTTATCTGATTTCATTGAAGCTAATCCTCCACGGGTGTACATGAAGCTCTTTCATGAAGATAATCTGTTCTACCCATTGAAAATTGGGAGTCTTGATTATTTCGAGAATGAGTATAATGATCTTTATGCAGTAGCTTATGAATCCGAAACAAAACTCTTTCAATATATGAGACTAGAATGGGATGGGCATATGAGAATCTATGAACGGGTTGAGGGTATAGAAGCATTGTTGATGACGTTCCAGCAAGTCGTTTTGAGGACTGTTCTTATCCCCTAGTTTGCGGAAGATACAGGTCTGCTCAAATCGAGATTACTGTAGCTGTCCTAAAGGGAAAGGTGGAAATTCCAGCTATTTTAGTCAATAGAGTTCAGAAGATCCAAAGCAAGGATGTGTACCAGTGACCCCATTATCATGCCAATCTGCCCATCTTCACCTTTTTCCGGAGCTTGATAATGTTGATTACTTTGATTTTGTCACGGTCTTGAAGATATAAATGTGGAAACCTGCAAGGAGGAATGCTTGAAGAATTGTTCATGCAAAACTGTGTTGTTCAAGTATGACTTCAACGTCTCACATGGTAATTACGCCTTGCCTTCCTAGATTTTCTTGCTAACTAATGTTCCAAAAGGAACCACTCATAACTCTATTGCATTCATAAAAGTGCAAAAATCAGTACTTGCACTAACACCACATACTCCAATCCAACCAGACCCTCCTTCCAACTCTCGCATCAAACCAGAATCCCATTCAGCATCTCTGAAAAAGAGAACAGTTCAGATTGCAGCAATCATGGCACTAATCCTTGTAGATTCTTTAGTTCTTGCACTCATCATTCGAATTTACCTTAAGTGTAAGACACAGCTTATACGGGATGCACAAGAAGAAGAGATTCAGTTACGAAGATTGAAGTCTGCCGCAGAGAATTTTCATCAATGTAGAAAACTTGGAGGAGGATTTGGGTCTGGCTTTAAAGGAATTTTGGGTGATGGATCAAAAGTTGCAGTAAAACGCTTGGATCTTATAGGACAAGGAAGAAAGGAATTCTTAGCGGAGGTAAAGACCATGGGTAGCGTATACCATGTCAATCTAGTAAAGTTGATTGGATTTTGTGCTGAAGGCAAACATAGGCTTTTAGTGTACGAGTATATGAGTAATGGATCCTTAGATAAGTGGATATTCAGCATAACCCGAGAGAGTTCTCTTTAATGGGAAATCCGAAAGAAGATTGTGATCAACATTGAAAAGAGTCTAGCCTTCATGAAAATTGTCAAAAGAGAATTGCTTATTTAGATATCAAGCATCAAAATATCCTTCTTGATGAGGATTTCAATGCCAAGTTATCTGATTTTGGACTCACAAAGCTAATTGTCAAGGATCAAAGTCATGTGATGACTCAAATGAGAGGAACTCGGGGATATCTGGCTCCTGAATGGTTGAGTAAAAAAGATAAGTGAGAAAGCAGATGTGTAGAGTTTTGGAGTTGTCGTGTTGAAAGTAATTTGCGGAAGAAAATTCTTGGATTACTCTCAGGACGACGACAATGAAAACCTACTCCAAATGGTCAAGAAAAACGATGAAGGAAATCAACTATTTGAACTGATTGACAAATGCAGTGAGGAAGTGCAACAACATAGAGATGAAGGCATCAAAACAATGATGACTGCCTTATGATGCTTACACAATGATCCCACTAAAAGGCCTTCCATGTAAACTGTTGCGAAGATTTGGAAGGGGCAACTGCTGTGGAACCTATTTTGGAGGATGTTACTGCTGTGCAACCTACTTTAGATTACAGTTTCATAAATCCTACACAAATATAAATTGTACCCAATAAAGATGTTTCTCAGGCCTCAGCTCCACCAATGGCATCAATCTTCATCAGGGCCTAGATGAAGCAGCAAATCCCCCTCTCTATAAGCATGATAGGTAGCTTTTCTCGTATTTCTATTGATGAATCAAATTAGCTCACCATGTTGCTGTTGTTTTCAACTCTATGTCTCTCTTCTCCTATACACTTTCTTGCATTCTTTAATGAATTCAAGATTTACAAGTTCTTGAAAAGATATATGGAAAAACTCCGAAAAAGGGTCATAAATCGTGCAGCTAAGTGAAGAATAGCTTTTAATACGTTCTCGAAGTGTAGGATATTGTACTAGTAGAAATAAGTGTAACATTTCTTTTTTAATAACCGGGTGTTCTGGCCAGCTTGCTCGCGCCTCGACGAATCTCAAGGCCTTGAAGATAACAGCTGAGCAAACTTCCAATGGCCCCAAGGTTTAGAATGTTTGGTCTTCGTGAAATAAGCGTAACATTAGTAGCATTCTCACTTTCTTTCAACAATTGTTTATATGTTTTGTGTCCAATTTAACTCCAAATAGACCATGAAAACAATGGGGGGAAAAACAAACTATAGCAGTCACCTGATCCCTGGTTCAAAGCCTTATTCTAAAGGCTAATTTTATAGGAAACAAAAGGGTAAGACTAAGACATGCACATATCATTTACAAGTTCATAATCAATAAGTGACCTATAAATTGATTTCAGAAGCCAATTCAAATTACATAACAAACAACAGATGGGTAAGAAACTACTCTCTTTGTCCCAAAACCCTAGTTGGGGTAGATATTAAATACTCCTTCATGAAAATTGTGAACAATCGTACAGCAAGAGGAAGTGTATCAGTTTGAAGTTACCTTTTACGTTTAGTCCACAATTGAAGATAGCGAGGATGATCACGTGCACTGCAACGATTGCTTGGCGCTACTGTAACACTACAGTGACGAGCAATTGACGATACAGAGGCCTTGCGACAAGAACCCCTGTGACTTGTTCTTGGAGAGAGAGAGAGAGAGAGAGAGAGAGGGGTTTCTAAGGTTTCATTTCAGTAACAGATTAAACTAAATTAAATTTTAAAATTTTAATTTTATTATAATTAAACTTCTTTATTGGTATCCATTTCATTAAAATTGACATAAATATTTAATTCTTACAAAAAGAAAAGATTGTAAAAACAATATCTTTCAAAATTATCAACTTTTAAAAGTCTTAATCGATGTAATTAGAGTTCATTTTTAAGTTAAAATCGATATAATTAAAAATTATTTTTAAGCTACTTTTAAAAATTTTACTTAAAATGAGCCAAATTACATCGACTAAAAGGTTATAATATTTAAAAACGTTATTTTCTCAATTTTATTGGCAATAATTAGTTAGTTTGGCCAATTCTAATGAAATAGAGATTGACGAAAATTTTTAAATGTGATCAAATCAAAATTTTTAAGTTTAATTTATTTTAATTAGTGCAATAATTAAGGGTAAAACCGTCATAATACATAAATGTCGAAAACCTGCTGTGGCATTAACAAATGCTATTGTGGCATTAACACCCCCCTTTTTTATTTTCTATTTCCATTAAAGCCTTGAACTTAATTATCAAAAAAAAAATATAAACTTACCGTAAACCTCTCAATCACAAGAAAATAAAACTTTAATATACTGATAAACTTTAATTTTCACTTTGGACCACGATGCTCCCCCATGTTTCATTGTCAGCACATAACCATTATGTTTGGTGAATTAATTAGCCACCACTTTCACAGTTAAAGAAAAATAAAAAAATTAATTCTACCTTCATATTTATAAGTCAATAATTCATTTAGAGGGGTATCCACACCTGATCAAAAACATAAGAGATCAGAGTGTATTTTCATGGCCTCGCTTTGAAAATCACATTAACATTTTTGCATAGCCCCCCACATGTCATCCACAGCCTGTTAACTTCGACGAAAACTCTAATGGTGTGCATTGAGTTAATAATTAAATATGAAGAGGGATTGTATATGATCGAAACCATAGGGGTCAAACCAAAATTTACCCACTTTCTTAATGTATGATGTATGTAACCAAAGAATCATTTATCCATTAATCTCTCTCCCATTTTAGGGGGTGATAAATGAATGGAACTACTCGATCTTGGTTCATAATTCCTTAAAAAGCTTATTTGAGATTAATTTACTTGATAAATAAATCGAACTCGAATATATTTTAAAATTTTAATAAATTTTTAAATTAAATTTGAACAATTTGCTAATCCACTCGATAAACTTATATGTTTAAAATGAAAACGAAGTGATAAAATGTATCTTTTAAAGACCATCAAATTATAAAAAAATATTTATAGCATTAAAAGTCTGCGTCTCTGGTCCTCATAGCTTCAAATCTGAAGGTACTCTTCCTGGTTTTTGTAATCAATTGTGTTGGTCATCGACATTGGACTAATTTGATTCACTTTGATAACGTTAAAAAGGACGAAATTGGTAAAATTAAAATTTGGAGAACCACAGTGACACATAACCTATACTCTATGGATCATTTATGTATTTTAAGAGACAGGCCATGTGAGCATTGTGATGTGTCCACAGTACAGCAACCCACCGGAGAGAGACCATGTACCAATATCAAGTTTGAAGTTTTGTTAGGATGCCGACACTCGGGAGGTCGGTACCACACTTGGCGACTTCCCGACCGTACACGTGTGCAAGTAAAATTCAGAACAAAAGATTTTTTTTTTCACATTCACATTACAAATAATAAAATATTATTATATAAATTTAACCGAATTTTCGTCTTTAGTGTTATTTTTTTATATTTATTCATTTTTTACTTTTCAAGAATTAATTTTTTTTTTACAAAATTGTACTAAAAGTCATATTATTTAAAAATAAAATCTAAAATACTCTAATTTTGGATAATTTAGATTTTAGTGCTGTTTGAAAAAAAATATTTTTTAATTTCTCTAACTGAGATGAAAAAGTAAAAAAAAAATGACTAAACTATTAAAAACAAAGAATAATCTTAAATAATTTAATTTATTGCCGCTAGACACAAAATTGAGTTCATATATTTTTCTTTGTAAATTTTTTTCAAAGAGTTTTTATTTTAAATAACCCACAATTTTTAAGAAACATGAAGTAAAACTTTTAAATTTTAAAGACTGCTCTCACACAAAAAATAATAGCAATATAACTACGATGAATATATCTACTTCTTGCACTAAAAATTTAGTTTTTTCAAACCTTTTATAAAAATTTTATGGTATCTTATAAAATGAAAATAAAAGAATAAGAAATAAGAAAATGAAAACAATCTCAAAATGAAATATCTATTCATGACTCAAAAAGAAAAAGGAAAAAAAAAAAAGAAAAGAAAAAGAAAAAGAAAAATTTACTAAATTGCAAAATGCAACTTTTTTCTTTTCTTATTTATATTTACGGTGTGTTAGAATCTCAAATGTCGACGTGTCGAGAAGTTAGTGGAAGAGCACAAAACTAAATATATGCGCGAGGCACCAGATTTCTACGTACCACAGGTGTTCGTCTCGGAGAGGATCTAGAAGCTTTCGTCCCCAGTTTTGCTACTTCCATACACAGCGAAGTGCGAGTGGATGTGACACAGAGTGACTCCTGCTTAACCAATACCTACGTCGCACGTTAACACCATCACCCGTCCCCTCTCTCTAAACGGTGTCGAGATCGCCTATCGCTTTCGCCCACCGCGCATGTTAGTACCGACTCTGTCAGAGCACTTTCTCACTGCATTTCACCACCTAAGCCATCACGTAAGGTAATGAACATCAATTTCTCTCTCTAACGCTGTTTCGGATCCGAAGTGAACGTCAGCTGTATCTCACAAATCTTTCTTCCTCAGTATGTGTGTGTAAATACGTACACTTACGCGTAGGTATGTGTAAATTAAATGCCAATACAGAGTTTTGAATTCTCTCTGTCGGACGTATCGTTTTCAATTTTCTCTCTCTTCTTCAGTGCATTTAAGAAAAATCTGAATGTAAGTGTGTGATTACGTACATTTATACGTAGTTATGTGTAATCGTTCATGTATGTGTGGCTGTTCTACGCTAATTAAATGCCAATACATAGTTTTGTACTCTCTCTCTCTCTCTCTCTCTCTCTCTCTCTGTGATCAGAATCGGACGTATCGATTTTAGTTTTCGTGTTATTCGTGAATTCGGTGACTCTGTCTATATAAGTTTATTTATAGGTATATATGTGTACATTCGATCAGACCACAACGCATTTGGTGTAGTGATTATGTTGATGAGCTGCTGATCTTAAGTTACTACCTATATATTTCAAAATGAAATACACCGTTTTATTTTATCATTGAATTTTGTTTGTCGCTAAACGTATAATTAGTCAATTCTAAATGTGGATCTATTTTTTTATCTATGCAAAATCTAAGTTCATTTGATGAAATTAGTGGATAATTGGGTACTGTGTTGTGGCAGGGTAATTGCTGGATATTTTTATTCATATTTTGGAATGCGAGGTCGTCAGCGAGATGCTTACTCTACCTACAAACGTGCATCATCGAGAGATCGAATTAATGCCCACGAGAAAGAAGATGGTTTAGGTATTTGTAATTGTTGTAAGATTGTTGCAGGATCGGTGGGCTTTAATTGCCCTTTAACAACAAATTCACTGTTTAGCTTATATCACTGACTTAAATCAAATTAGGATAAGCATTTATGAACTTCTTATGTGAGGATCTAATTAAATCACAAAATTTTCATAGTCTTGAATTACAATTAGGCAATACTGGTTGATTTACTTTCACTTTGATAAATTAGAATGTTGGCGGTGAAGGAATTAATTTAAAAGGCAAGAAAGCAAAAGCAAAGTTCAATTAGACTAAAGAGCTGCATAAATACATGCTTGTTAATGCTTCAAATATCTTATAAACTTTATTAATGTGGCACAAGCTCTCTATCTCCATCACAAAAGTGGTTTATGTGCATGTGCATGACACTTGAGAGTCGAGCTGATTCTTATGTGTGGGCTTCAGGCCGCTTGCAGAATGGTATTGGGAAAGAAGCAGGACATCCTTCTTGGAAGCGCTCTCTGCCACATGTACTTGTTGCAGCTCTTTCATCCTTCTTATTTGGTTACCATCTTGGGTGTGTCCCAGATCTTTAAAACTTGCTATTTTTTTGTTCCTTTTAATTTTGTGGTTGAGAAGTGAGAAACTGTAATATTAATTTTGTTCTTTGTTTTTGCTTTTGCTTTATTTAGAGTGGTCAATGATACACTAGAAACCATATCGATGGACCTGGGCTTTAGTGGGAGTACCATTGCTGAAGGTATGGTACATGTTGGATTTTTCTTTTGAATATATATATGTATGTTTCTGTTGTTCTCTTGTGAATTTTAATTGAACAAGGTTCTTTTGTCAAATGAAGGTCTAGTTGTGAGTACATGTTTAGCTGGTGCATTTTTTGGATCTCTGTTCAGTGGTTGGATTGCTGATGGAATTGGCCGCCGAAGGGCGTTCCAATTGTGTGCTCTACCAATGATAATTGGGGCCTCAATGAGGTAATTGCAATAGAATTCACATGGTTGCCTGGCCTTGTAGTTTTTGTTTTTATTTCATGATTGGGGAGCATTTATTTCTCGCAGATAAAATTTCTTTCTTTTCTTCTCTTTCTTCTTTCTTTCTTTCTTTCTTTCTTTCTTTCTTTCTTTCTTTTTTTGTTTGGGGTTGGGGATGGGCGGGGGTTGGGGGTTTGGCAAAGTTTGCTGATGAAAATGCAAAATTGTATGGCGTCACATGATATTTTACTGGAGTATGGTTTATATGTACGAATATTGAAAGCCTTTGGCTTCTATTCATTTTGGGCCATAAGTGGTATATATGTTGTTCTATGAGTTTATCATCAGAGCATTTTACTTTCTCACAGATGAAATTTAACAGCAAGGTATTGGTGTCGTTAAAGGGAACTTGGATAAGCGGTTAATGTTAGTGTGTTACACATGTTTGAGATATATAAGAGACTAGTCAAATTAAAAAACTATAAGAAATAAAACTTTGAATATTTACGACACATAGACGTGTACTTTTTCTTAATCAAAATTCAGAATTTTTTTACCCATTCTGTATTGAAAGTGATGATGAATGGTATATATACTCACACTTTTATGCATAACTGTATGCTCAACAAATGAGAGTTGATACATATCATCCGTTAACTCCTTTAAAATGAAGATTTTCCAAATTGACATCTGTAGTCTAGTCCTGCTGCCTTGCTCTTATAATACTGAAAGGATATAAGCTTAAACTTTCAGTGCTACCGCAAATACACTTGGGGGCATGCTTCTGGGGAGGTTTTTTGTTGGAACTGGAATGGGTCTTGGCCCTCCTGTTGCATCTCTTTATGTAGCAGAGGTAAATTTTGTGATGATCAATTTGTTTTAGTTATGGCCATAAGTTTGCATGGCTTAGTCTCATCTTCTGATTATCCTGTGTCTTCGTGAACAGGTCTCACCAGCCTTTGTAAGGGGCACTTATGGTAGTCTAATTCAAATTGCAACATGTCTTGGACTTATGGGGGCTCTACTTGTAGGTATCCCAGCCAAGGATATAGTTAATTGGTAACAAGCATGACTTACAACCATACTGGCAGTCAGATAATTTGTTAAGGCCTTTTCAAGGCATATTGTACTGTTGATTATTACTTTGGATTACCTTAGTAACTAGTAACCATACATATCGTGATGATGCGTGTAGGTGGCGAGTGTGTTTTTGGATATCTACCATTCCTGCTGCAGTACTTGCTGTTTTAATGGAATTCTGTGCAGAGAGTCCTCATTGGCTTTTTAAGGTAAGCTGCTTTCATTTGAGACATGTGTATGCATCATTTAGTTTTATTGCGCTTGAATTCACTCTCTATAGTTCATGGTGCATAAGACTCTCGTCATATTTACTTCTTCTTGATCTAGGTATATCAAATTAAATCCAAATTTTGTTTTCTACACTACAACAGCTGCATAATGTTTTTCTCCTGATTTACATACCCATATCTGTGAAAGATGTCCCCGGGGTGGGATAGAACAACTTAGATTTTTGAGTTCCTTTTCCCGAGTTAAGCCCGTCCAATTTCTATTCCACTCTTATGATTAAATAGGTTTATCAGTTTTTTGTTTTAGAATCAATTAAGTGAAAGTCATGCTGGTGGATATCTTTGCTCAAGATCTCCATGCAAACCAGTACCTGAACAATAATGACAGCTTTGACTTTCTCTATGTAATTGTTCATTCTCTCTTGAAGATGCTTTCTTTCCTGTGTCCAATCAATCAAAAATTTGAGTCAAAATACTGATCAATTACCAGAATTCCACTTTGGTGCAGTATTAATTTTTCATTTAGCTCAACAGTACTTATTGTCCCTTTCTTCATTAAGTCCTGTTTTCACTTAGAATTTTTGCATGGCTTAGCTCAGATAGGAAGAACTGCTGAAGCTGAAAATGAATTTGAGAAGCTTTTAGGAGGATCGCATTTCAAATCTGCAATCAATGAGTTGTCAAAATCAGACAGAGGAGATGAGGCAGACACTGTGAAATTTGCAGAGTTACTCTGTGGTCGCTATTTTAAAGGTATGCTTATTGATTTCATGCTATTATTTGCTCATTATCATTCGTTTTTGGTCGGTATCAGTTTTTTGGAATCATAGTCAGTTACTTTCAAATGATTTATTAACCTCTTCTCTTGCAGTGGTTGTGATTGGATCTACACTGTTTGCTTTGCAACAACTATCTGGAATAAATGCTGTATTCTATTTCTCCTCAACTGTCTTTAAAAGTGTAGGAGTACCTTCAGACCTTGCTAATATATGCGTAGGAATTGTAAATTTGTCAGGTAATGTGGTTTAACTCTTTTAAGTAACTTGTGTATTTTAAGACTCTTGCTAGCTACTTATATATTAATTTATTTGTAACATCTGTAGGATCAGTTATTGCTATGATTTTGATGGATAAACTAGGAAGGAAGGTGCTTCTTCTTGGGAGTTTCTTGGGTATGGTAAGTAGAAGATGTTTTAGTCAAAACCTTTGTTTATTTGTTGTCAATTGTTACCAATTCTCAAACCTACACTTTGTAATCCTTGGACATAACATACATGTGGTGTACAGTCCCTCCTAGTACAAGTTTTCAAGATTGAATTATAACAATCTCTAGACAGATGAATCTAATTTTTCTTAAACTTATTTAATGAATCTTATGTGTGTGTGTGTGCAATCTCGCTTCTACATATCATAGGATGAATCATTAGTACATTGGGTATGCTTGAATATTTCTCATCATGCTTCTGTTGTTAAGCCTATGTTGGGGTGACATGGAAACCTGCGATTGGTGACTGCAAGAATCTCCAAAATTGTACATCCAGGGCTACTAAATCAAATTTTCTGAATGGATGATAAAATGGTCGGTAGTCTATTGATTCTATTCTGTATGATATTGTTTTGGAGCAGCATCGCTAAATCACATTATTTCACATTCTTTGTTTGTTAACCTCACGCATTCTTCATTGTCCAATAATTTTTTTAATATTTTATATTGACCATTGATTTGGTCACTTGATTGCTTCAGGCAGTGTCGATGGGTTTTCAAGTGATCGCAGCCAGTTCTTTTGTATCAGACTCTGGCGAGCTTTACCTATCAGTTGGTGGCATACTTCTGTGAGTAGTCTACCACTCTGCAACTTGGTGATCATCAAAATGTACTACAATCAACTAATACTTATAAATAGCTCATTCAGTCATTTCATTGATACTAATTCCAAAATGCAACTTAGTCCTGTCATCTGTGCCATAACCATAAAGTTTCTGGGCTTTCCATGAAAACGGGTGTTAAGCTTCAATATATATTACAATTAAACTCATTTGAGTGGGGCCACAATAAAAATCAGGTTCAATATAGCCGTGCTGCTAAGGAGGATGCAACATGAAATGAAAATTTATTCCTTCAAAGAATTTTGTAATCTTTCTTCATAGAAACATTGTGTCATTGTGGGTCCAAATTCTTTTTCTGAATTTTAGATGTGTTTATAGTAGTAACGTGCTATGCAAGTCAACTGGCCTGAGTTGCACAGAGTTGGCCCTGGGCACAGGCCTAGTAGGCCCGTGCCTGGGGCTCCCAAAAAATAGCCCAATTTTGGGGGCCCAAAAAAATATATCAATACATGCTGGTAGCATTTTTGTATATGAGATTATAATATTTGTGTATTGGACTATATATATTTTGATATATCGAAGTAATGGTCTTGTACGTGTATTTCAAATTTCCAATTTTGTTTGAAATTCACAATAGATGTTGATATTTGTTGCAATAATAGTCTCGTTTTTTATCCAAAAAAAAAATGTGAATGGCCTCAAATTGAGGTTAGAATTGGGGTCTCGAGAAACTCAGGGCCGGCACTGCCTGAGTAAAGAATACTCTCACTTAAAATTGGTAAATGGGAATGGTCATGGATGCAGATAAGTCGTTGGAAACTGTGGATTGGAGTTGAACCCAGGCTGTCTGTGTCATCTAGTTTGCTTAAACCGCCTTCACATGACTATAGATGGAAGAGAGATGAAGGGAGGAAAAATACGATAGGAATTGTTTGTCTTGATGTTTCCGTCTTCTCACCCATGCGAGTTGTTTACGCAGGTTTGTCTTTACATTTTCTCTTGGTGCTGGGCCTGTCCCTGGTCTCCTCCTATCAGAAATATTTCCCAGCCGAATCAGGGCAAAGGCGATGGCAATCTGCATGTCCGTGCATTGGGTACTTCTGCAATTTTTTCTGTTATGGGTTATCAAAGTTTATTCCCCCCTCCTGCTTTATTTTCTTGCCACACTAAGTATTTCTGATGAATCAAAAACTAGTTGAACCTTTTAAGAGGTTTCCATGGACAATACATTCTTGTATAACTAGATTTTCACTACAATCCTGATACATTTGGTCGTGGAAGCATGAAATCCGACCTCCTAAAGAACAGACATTATGGCTTTTAGGCTTAGTTTCAAGGAATTGTGGTATTGGATGTAGATTTTTCACAGATCTGTCATCATCAATTAAAGATGCTTTAATATGTGGTAGAGTTCTACATACCCAGAATCAAACCAAAAAAGTAGGTCCAGAAACTTCAGTGTATAAATTAGTTTCACTTTTGGCATGGTCACAATGCACCAAGATTGAATCTATGTTCTACATTTGTATTCTGGACAATTTTTTGTTGTTTAATTATAGGTACACACACTTATTGCACTCGGTAACAGTTGTTATGGTACCTGTTCTTTGGCATCACCTTGAATGTTGATGATTCACTCGAATCCTTCTGGGTTTCCCCTGGTGAAGTTATATTTAAGATAGGAATTTTTGTTTCCTTCTTCCCCTTACTATTTTCCTTTTTTATCCTCTCTCTCTCTCTCTCTCTCTCTCTCTCTCTCTGAATTGTGATGCCTTCCTCGTTGCTTGTGGCATCTTCAACAGGTCATAAATTTTTTTGTTGGTCTATTGTTTTTGCGCTTGCTGGAGCAACTTGGGCCGCAAATTCTATACACAACCTTCGCTTCCTTTTGCTTGATAGCTGTGGCTTTTGTAAAGAAGAATGTGTTGGAAACTAAAGGAAAATCACTCCAAGAAATTGAGATTGCGCTTCTCCCAGCTGCCTAGAGGTAATCCATCTAATATTTTATCATGATGTTATCTTTTACCCATCTTTAACTAAAACTATTTTGCAAAGCAGAGCTGATGTCCAATTATGAAACTCAAAACTGAGTCCTCCATGTTAGATTGTTGGGGGGTGAAATAGTATTAAATATGAAAGCGTATTGGCTGCCATTTTTTAATCGGCCAAGAGACGTTAACATGATACGACGTAGATATAACTTTCCACACCACATTTGGAAAACATAGAACATGACTGTTGTAGACGCCATAATATAAAATAGTTTACTCTCCTCATTCTCTGGATCTATCTCATCTGAGTTTGTGAGTTTTTTTGTTGTTAAGAGTGCCGAAAGCATAGGAAAAATTGCTGTTAGCTTTTTTCCCCATCATATTTTTATTAATGTGTTCTGCCTTCATCTGAATCAGTGTGTCGTGATCTGCAGGGAGATGGTGATCATCAGCGCAACAAAATGTGATCATGGCGCATCACATCACTGCATCTGTTCTGCTCATACGCTGATCCGAGTATTGATTATGATTAGATGATGATGCTATTTTCTGGAGTTTGAAGCAATATTCATCGGTGCTAACTTTATAAGGCGGCGTCTGTACATTCTCGAGTAATATTTTATCACAGTAATGTTCCACTTGCAATTATTTGTTGATGATCTATAGATTGATCACACAATGGTCTTGAATCTTGATTACACACCACGCGCATTGCACGGTCGCACCAAAACATTAATCATAGCTTATTAGTTAACATTAATGAATTCTTTCCTGTTCTCAAAAAAAAAAAAAATTTTTTACAATGCTTACTAAGGGTTCGAACCTTGGTACACACTAAACCATATCATTTGTAACCAGATACAATAATTTATAACTAACACCGCACATTAAATAGCCAGAATAGTTTGTGATAACCCTTATTTTA
>BRYE01000023.1:19935448-19960448 GCA_030159115.1 Actinidia arguta var. hypoleuca
GGCGGGGACGGTTTTGTATATCCCCGTCTCGATCCCCGAAAAATCTCCGAACCCCGTTGAAATTGATTAAAAATAAATTATAGGGACCAAAATATAACTTTTAATAAACTACAAGGACCAACAATGGAAATAAATTACAATAATTTAGGGTTTTGGTGGTTGATTTAAAATTTTTGACTTAAAATTTGTGATTGATTTAGGATTTGGTGTTTGATTTAGGGTTGTGGTGGTTGAAATTTTATTTAGGGTTCGGGGATTGAATTCGGGGCAGGAATCCCCGGTCCCCGTTAGGGGCGGGGATGGTAGTTAAAAAAAATTCCCCGCCGGGGATCAGGGACAAAAAAAAATTCGGGGATCGGGGATGGTAATACCAACCTCCGGCCCCGCTCCGCCCCATTGCCATCCCTAGATGGCAACGGGGCGTGTTTGTCCCAACCCGATCCCGACCCGATTAAGAAAACTCTCCCCCACTCCTGTTCCAAATCCATGACGGGTTGGGACGGGATATCTCACACCCGCCCCGCCCCGTTTAAATTTTTTTTTAATTATATATATATTTTATAAACGGTATAAAAAAATATATCATATATATATATATATATATAATATTATGGTAAAATTAAAAAAAATGATAATTTTAACAATTTATAGTTAATCGAGGCCGAACCCACCTCGAATTTTAATTTTCCTCCATAACCCGCCCCAAATCCATTTATTCCTACCGCGAGGGGCGAGGGTGGGGGCGAAACAGGGCGGGGACTCGATTTCTTTGGGATAATTACCATTCCTACTCCCAACCCTAACCTAGATCGCACCGCACCACACCACTGTTGTTGCCATCTCCAAACCCAAATCCTAGATTGCACCACCACTGTTGTTGCCATCACTACCCCATCATTAACGACATAGACTCACTACAAGGTGCATATCCTGTTTTTATAATGTTTCAACGAGCAAACTATTTTTTGTTAATTACATCAAAAATAATTCAAACTTATATGAATCTTGCATTTATATAAATACTTGAAGAGCATAGTCGTCATGATCTATCGATTTCGTGTTGTTATCACAGAGGTCAAAGAATTCAAAATTCGAAGTGAACATTTCATCAAAAAAGTTGCATCCCTTCTCAAAGCAACACTAGTAATCCGATTACTAGTAGAATTGAGAAAAGAAATTTAAATGGGTGAATTGAGAAAAAAATTTAAATATCTTAAATTTAAGAATAGATTTATTATTTTTTATAAAAATTAATTTTATTTTTTTAATAATAATTTTAAAAGTATCTGCATTTTTCACGGACTTCACAGAAGTCAATGAAATTTATCCTAAAAATTTAAATACTTTTTACTTTAATAAAAAAAATTAAATATATTTTTATTTTACTTTTACTTATCAATTCTTCTAGTCATAACTCATGACTAACTAAAAATTTTGATAATATTTTTCTACAAAAATCATTAAAAGTAACATAAAAATATATTTAAAAATAAGAATCAAGTTCAATTCTTCTGGTCACGACTCATGACAAACTAAAATATTTGATAAAAAAATTAAAAATTAAAAATTATTAAAACATAGAATCAGGACAAAAATAAAAAATAAAAAATTTGATTTAAAGATCGGAAATCAAAGGGCCCTTACAATAATATTCTGCATTTTACACTTTTAACCAATATTAACCACTCACTTTCTCCAAAATACCCCTAAACAACTTCCCAAATTCTACTTCAATCTCATCGGCAAGCCTCTCCTCTCCCAATCTCCTCAAACCCCTACTCAAAACCTTAGCCGCATACTCATCCGCCACACTAGTGGGGCCCCAACCGCTTCCCTTCATCATCCCATAAATCTTGACCGTTGATTCCGTTCTCTCAGCTGCAATCAACGCCTTGATGAGCCTAACAAGCCCCTTGTCGTCACACCGGATCACTCCCTCCCCCTCCAGATCACAAATTAGACGGTCGATATCCTCCGTCATTCCCTTCCTCGCCAGAGCCGAAACCAGGTCAGCGTAAACGCCCAAGTCGGTCTTGTGCCAGTATTCTGATCGGACGGCTGAGAAGACTTTGAGGGCGAGATCGCTGTGATCTTGGCGGAGGAGCTCGTTGAAGGCGGCGATGAGGTCCGATTTGATGAGGCGAGGGAGGGTTTTGGAGAGGAGGTCGGCGAGCTTGGATGGGTCGCCTCTATGGGCCCGTTTCAGGGATTGGACGGCTTGGATTGCTTCTGTGCTCAGGATTCGACCTTTGATTAGAGGCCCACGGTTGTCTCGTGGTCCGCACCGTACTGGAAATAAATATCTGGTTTTGTTGGAGATTTGTTTGGCTTTTGAAGGATGAGGTGAGATTAGTGCGAGATTTGAGCGGAGAGTGGACGCCATGAATCCTGGCACAGTGGCAGTGGAAATGACGAAGAGATAGAAGATAGGGAGGAGAGAGAGACAGAGAGACAGAGAGAGAGAGACAGAGAGAGAGAATTTATCTAGGCTATCTAGTTTTTGTTGGACTGGTTAGGGCCCAACAGTGTGTTTGGTCTGAGGCAAGTGAGCCAGGCCCGGCCCATCTCAACTACCCCAAGACGGACTTGGCTAAGCTTGTCTCCCATGCTGGGTAAAAATTTAGCCTCACAAAATGGGCATGGCTCAATGGTTATGGGCTTTTGCTCTACGTTAAAGTGACTAAGAGCTTTATGAAGTGTTATGAGAGAGATTCTTATATTCGGCATATAGTTCTACAATCTCACCGATTAATGTGGGTTAAATCGACTCCACTTATTAATTGATGAGTGTTTTTGTTGATCAAAAAATACCATATCAATATGTGGATCATAACTACAGGTGTACTAATTTGAAAATGATTTATTTTTTATTGTTAATGAGTTTTTTCTCAAATTATATGATTTTTTTTTTCCAGACTCCTCCAGTAACCGGAAAAGTATTATCTACATAAACTTCAAAAATTATGTAATAAAAAAAATGTCATAGTTGATGAGGAACAATTTTTTTATCTAATGAAATAAGCACGTCGCCAATATCACTATCACCTGATGAAGTGAGCACGTCGTCAAGATTTTTTATTTAAACGAGATCAACTCATTAAGTTCGGATTTTCTGGGATGTTGTTCACCTCACCTCACCTCATCCATGGTGTTCACCTGGCCCAAGGTGTTCGCCTCGCCCTCTCCCTAGGTGACCTCACGCTTGCTCACCTCGCCTTTGAGGATGAGGATGAGGATGAGGATGAGATGACCTTAAGGACTCCTTCTTCATCATGTCGCCTATAATTGCGGATTACTCTCCATATGGCATCTCTCTATTAAATCTCCGATATCTTCGGGATATATATTTCTGTTCGAGGATTTCGCCATGATCTCATCACACGACTCTCCATTCTCCATATATAAAAATGTCGTTCCCTCATCACAAAGAGGTACAATTTAATTCTGGCATACAAACACAAATAGCTCTGCTTTCACACTGCTTATCTAATTGTCTTGGTCTGTTTCGCACACCGGAAGGGATTTGAGCGGCCTCACCCGACCGGTAACGTTTGTTCACAGCTGTGCAGGTCGCCTGAGTTGTTACCGAGATCCAAAACCGATGTAAAAGAATAATTTTAATTATTGATTGCTTGTCTCAATTTTCTACCTAAACAGTAGTTCTCTAATACTACTTGGAAAAATTTGGTGTGACCAATCGATTCCTATAAAAGTTGTCAAAAACCACTACCACTCAGCACTTGCGCCCGTGTTGGAAGCAGCTCAAGTTTCCAACATGTTGACGTACGATTGAGTTTGAACCCATGGTATTTGTAACAGGTCCGGGATTCATGAACCCCTTCCTTTAGATGCTTTTGATATCATTTCACCTTTGACACATAAATGAATGTAAACCATGCATTCCAGGTCATATGATAGGGATCCTGTCATTATCTGCCAAGCAGTAACGAATAAAGCAAGGGTATTTATAATTCACACTTTGCGAGTTCTTTTTTTCCGACATTGTTTTTTAAGGTCTTCAAATGCATGTGGTCAAACTAACAAATTTAGGATGTTTAAGATTGTTTTTTTGTATTAAGGATTTGTTGGAGGGAAAAAAATAGAAAAAGTTAACGTATATAAAAGTTTATATTTAGTCTTGTTTTGTTACTTTTCTTTTTTTCTTCAAAAATCTAAATCATTAATCCAAATAATGAAATATGGAATAAGGATAGGTGTATTTGGATCGAGGATTTGGTGAGAAAAAATAAAATACAAATAAAAAAAATTAAAACATCCAACTACTCGGAACCATTAGATCTCTTAATTATTTTTTTTTTCCCTCACCCAATTTTTGATCCAAACACAACATAAGAGTCCTATTATAGTGAGTGATTTTTAGGGAAAAATCATAGTAATTCCTTATTATAAGTTTTTGTATTGATATATATCTGACTTGCCATGTTGATCATTTCATCCAAAGATGATGTAACTAAAATATTATGGATAAAAAAGAAAAAGAGGATAATTTTATTTTATACCCTCCAACTTTTTTCCACATTTTAGTTTCGTTGTTTACGTCTCAATTTGAGTATAATTAACCTTAAACTTCAAAGATGGTTGCAATGTGAACTCTCTATCCACATTGTTAGAATCTGTGAATGAAAATAGACATGTGCCATGCACATGACCTCTATAAAGGTCAAATTTGATTTTTAGATTTTTTTGGGGGATAAAAATATTTATTCCCCATCTTTATTAAACTTTTATTGAAATTATATAAATTTTTATATATTTTTTGACTCCTCTTGTCAAGAGGAACAAAAAAAATATAAGATTTTAATTAAACGATAAAAATAATTTAATAAAGACAAAGAATTTTATGTTAATACTAATTTGAAAACTCTATTATGGTCAAGTGCATGACACTTGGCTATTTTTGTCCACAATTCTAGTAGATATGGACGGAAGATCCACATTACAACTATTTCCCAAGTTTAGGATTTTATATATTCAAATTAAACACATAAGGGACAAAAATGGAATCCATATAAAAGTTAGAAGGTGTAAAAAAAACATACCTTTTGATTTTGATGTTGAAGATCAGTGATTAAGACTTGAAAATCAAAGAAAAGTAACATAAATAATGGTGATTAACCTCTTTCGATATCACAATAAAGTAATAAATTTAATTTATAAAAGAAAAGTTGTTTTATAAAACATAATGGTTCATGGTGATTTAAAATTTTGAGAGGAGTCTCTTTTGGAAAAAAGTGGCACAATAACCTCATCCTAAATTCGGCAACCAAAAACCTAACTCCAGTAAATTAATCACCAGTTCTAGAGTTGATACGAGTGGTAGTAATTTTTGGCCACCAAAAACTCATTATACCTTTGATCGTGTCGATCAACTCCCACTAACGTGCTATATAATTACTTAATTATATTTTAAACAATATTAATCTATCGTATTATTTTTATAAAAGTAATTTCACCTATTTAAATTAGATTGATCGACTTTTCACGATATATATATATATTATAACACATGTATCATGCGTTTTGCTAAGGTAAAGATTTTATATTGATGATAACCCTCCCAAAATTATCACTTATTTCTTCTCAAAAGTTTGAAATTCACATAGATTTTGATCTAATAAACAAAAAAATTATAAAGTTGAGCATATTTTTTATCTATTGGATCATTTTTTAGTGGAATCCACATAAAAAAAAATTAAAACACACATTTCTTTCCTCCTTATTTCTCCAAAATTAATAATATTTTTTTTAAAATTATTATACTTTCTAGTTTATTTTCTATTTTATAACATTATATCTCTTCGTATATGAATACAATATATTTTTTATTTTTTATTTTTTATTTATATCTTATCTATTTTAAAGTTATAAAATTCTAACAAATACATTTAAGAGGTAATTCTTTTTTTATAATGTCCGTACTAGTATACATATAAAATCTATTCACAAACCCATAATTCAAATATATAGCCTTTAAAAGGATCACAAATGGAGCTATTGAATGGCTTTCATTTTCCGTGAGTGGGTGGGGGTGGGTAGCTTGTCCTGTTACCAACTTGTGCAAACTGTACCAGTGGTGGGCAGCATTTGGGACCCACTAAAAACAAAATTCCAATCCCCAAATCATCTGAACTCCCTGTTCAATCAAATTATTTTAAAACCAAATCCCAAAACATTAATATTATATAATTTTACACAAAGTGTTACCAAAAAATGAGGTTTATGGTACAAATTATAAACACCATTTTCATTTGTGGTAGTTTTTTTTTACCTTCCTAAGCCAAAAGTAAAAAAAATTATTTTTTTTGTTTACCCCAAACGAATCGGGTTCGGATCCCCTGTCCTAATATTTCTGTCCCACTCCCTTGTCCCAGTTGTGAATGGTTGACACCTGTCCATTTATAATTTATCAGGGGAGATTGTGTAATTAGATAATTATACAATCTCCCCTGATAAATTATAAATGGACAGGTGTCAACCATTTGAAAGTGGGACAGGAGAGTGGGATAGAAATGTTAGGACAGGAGATCCTGAGCCAAACGAATCTAGGCCAGCGTCGTGTAAACTGTATCTATAACGGATGTGATTCATAAATTTGAAATTTTAAATATTTTCTAAATATATTGTAATGAGTAACTATTGAATCCCAAATGATTTGACTTTAACAGGACCCCGACTTGATGCATCCACTAAATGGGCCCCATCTATGACCCACCATCCAACCTTGGCCCACTTCTTTTCTGATCCTACTGCTGATGCTCCTAGACTCTTCACTTTCATTATCTTTCTTTTTTTTCTTTTTTTTTTACTAAAATTGTAATTTAATTCCAATTGAAAAGCTAAAAATAGAAGTGAAAAATATTTGCATAAATATGCATAAAAAAACTTTTTTTGTTGTTTAATTTGACTTTTCCATTCACATGATGTTCAACAAAGTATCAGAAAGAGGCTCAACGTTGCTACGATCCCATAATTTAAATTCAAAAAAAAATAAAAAATTATAAATGAATAGTTAAGATTCACGTGGTTGTTAGGGATTCACATGCTCGAATGAATCTGAACTAATTATTTTATATTTATGAACTTTTAGAGTCCAAATTATGGGATCGTGAGATTTTTCGAAAGAGGACACATGGCCATTAATTAAACGGAATGTGTAGGGAAAGCCGAAAAGGCCACATTGAAAGTTAACCTAAAGTCTTTGTGATTGAAATGACGGAACTAAAAAGGAGGGACACAAAGTAAAATTTAGATAAAAATAGTGTAATTTATCTCTTCTTTTTTCCCCTTAATAATTGAAGATCCAAACACTGTGTTATTAGTGCCCACCAGTTATGCAATTAGGGACCTGTTTGTTGGACTCCTTAGTGTAGCATGACGACATGCCATAAAAAACTGTGGACAAGCTTACCAGTCAAACACGGCTTAACACCAAAGAATCTTTTTATACGCAATCGTCTGGCAGATTTTGTACCGTAACCGTCCATGTACGTGCGTAGGCAAACAAAGATTTTATTTCCTTAAAAAAAAGGCAAATTACAAATACCTCCCTTGATGTATTAGTCAAAATATGGTCAAGTCCTTGTAATTTTAGATATTATAGATTCCATCCGACCAGTTAGTAGGGTTAGTCTGGGATGCACAGTAATTTAAATGTCCTTTCCCCTTATATAAAACAAATACCAAAAAGTTTTAAATTTTCGCCACCACCATCGAGAGAGACAAAGACAGGCAAACAAAGAAAGTGGAATCAGCTTCTCTGTAGTTTTTTAATTGCACTTTACCGTTTAAGTATTTTGAACCTTATTTTAAATTTATTTTGATGATTCAAAATATTCACATTGTAGATATCATTGAAAAGCTTAATGTTGATTAGATACAAATAAATAGTCGATCAATACACTTTTATAACTTAATAAATAAGTATGTCACACAAGATTATATCTATATAAATTGATATTGATCAACTATTTATTTGTATCCGATTAATATGATTTTTGTAGTATTAAATTTTTTGATGAGATCTAAAATACGAACTGTTTGGATTATCAAAACATCTCCAAACTTCAGAGAAACTGTCTCCAAAACACACACACTAGTCACCATTATAAACCCTCTAAATTCCCCGGCCCATTCAAAATTTTTTTGAACTCTCTAAAAATTTAACAAAGAACCTTGAGTACATTAAATTTCAGCTTATCTGTTCGATTGCAGCCCTACCTATGCCCAATCAATTAATCAGATCCATTGGTAGCTAAATGCCCCCCAAAGCACTCAATAACTTCTCCAACTCAACAAATAATCTAGACTCAGTTTAACAGCATCTTCTGCTAAAACAAATCATGCTAACCAAGTCTTGAGTGGGTGGTGGGTACTTTTAGGGCTCAAATTGAAATCATGTACACTTGGTGGAGAAGACCTAAGTTGAACTTACCACTTGGGAGTTGGGACTTCCAAAATTCAAACCGTGTGTTCGTGGTTGGGGGAACCACCACCAAAAAGGAAACTACCTTAATTTTTTTGCTTTATTTTTATTTGTAAGATTTTTAAAAATATACTTATATATATATATATCTTACTGTTTTTTCCATTCATATAGTTACAGCGAACTAAAAAAAGTAAAATAACTTAATCAAAATTTAAAAAATTATTCGAGATGAAAAAAAGGTCCAAATAATCGACTTAAAAGCATATAGACTTTAATTATGGCTCAAGTCTGGCCATTCCATATAGACATAGTTTTCTCCAACATGTTAAAAATACCCATTTGCATTTTAAAAGCAAAGAAAAATAAATAAATAAATAAATATATAAAAGGCCAAGCAGCCCAACTTGGATCGATAAACTCTTTTTATTTTTATTTTTTATGTCATACATATCTATGATAAGATCACCCATTAGCTGCAACAAAACAATTTTGTAATTCCTAAAGTATTTGTTCTCTGTCGCTTTGGTCCTCTAACTTTTAATTTGGCTACTTACGTCTGTGAAGTTTTAATAACCAAACTGATCCAATTTTAAGCATGCATCAAAATTGTTAATGGAAGTATTTAAATTCCATACATGTGGTTTCTAAAATATGCATTTTGTGTCACGTCGATCTCCAAAATTATAAATTTCTCCCCTAAATGTTGTAAGGCAATGTTTTGGCAATAGAAATTTTATAAGAAAACAAAAATATGATTCTTAGCTAATCTCCTAATTCCACAGTTTGAATAATTTGAAGTAGTGTTCTAAATTATTCAAATACTTGAATGAGACTTCCTTGAGTATTATTGGGTAATTAATTATCTATAAAATGTTCTCAATTTAGTTTGGGAATTATGCCCATCTAAACAGATCCTTATAGCGTTTAGGAATGAAAATGATACGGGATGAATACTTTAGGAAAAGTAGGTGTATAAGTAAATATTTTTCATAACAAATTTTAATTGTAGTTTGAAATTGGACCAATTTTATTGAATTTAAAAAATTAGGACAATGTTGGTAAAATTAAAACTTAGAGGACCAAACCGATGAACAATGTATATTCAGGGAATATACATTAACTTTTTAGAATTTGAGAATTAGGTGTCGTTGGTCAACGAAATTAAATAGTCATTGTTTTGCTTGCCGGCGTCAATTCAAGAACCTAACGCCGTTATGTTCCCTAACTACCCAAAAAAATGACGTGGACAAATATTGGCTGCTTATTTGCAGTTACGTGCCTCTCGCACGCTTGTTTAACTTTTCTGGATCCACACAATAATTACAGTAGATAGGCGTGGTTAAAACTACAATAATAAAAAGTCAAAAAAACATTGTGCAATTTTTATTTAACACACTCCAACTTTCACCAGATTGTACTTTTGTCCCTCATCTTTAAATTTGAAGACATTCACTCTGAATTTTGAATCCAATTGTCATGTCAACCTTCCGTTCATCCACATTAGTTTTCATGGACGGAAATAAATGCACACGACCTATACAAAAGTCCGTAGTAACAATATCTCCCTCTCATGACAGCCCCTCTTCCATTATGTGGTTGATTACACTCCCTCTCATTACGTAGCACTCTCTTCTTTTTCCTTTGTTTCAGATCTCTTCTTCTCCCTTTTGTTTTCAAAAACACAAATACATTGTGTTTCCACTGCCCTTCTAGATAGGCCATGTGCCACACACATGGCTGTTTTGTCCACTAAAACTAATGTGGATGAACAGAAGGTCAACAAAATTTAATGGAGTTCGAAGTTCAGGGGTTCATGCATTTAAACTAAAGAGATGAGGGACAAAAGTTAAATTTGAATGAAAGTTGAAGGGTGTAAACCGAAAATCACCAAAGACATATAATCAGTAAGTTACCGCAAAGTTGAACAAAGAGAGCATTTTCCTTTTTTCCTCGTGTTTTCTCGGTAACCAAACATGATGTGCATTGACATTTTTCTGCTCCCAAAGTGCAAGTTGTGTGATCTCTCTGTTGTGATTATTCTACGCTTGAAATTTGTTGTCGGCTTTTCAGACTTCTGGGGGTTTTGTTTCCCTTTTTCTAATTTTCATCCTAACCTTCAGCTTCTCGGTTCACAAATTTGTCTTTCTTGAATTAAACTGGGCTAGGACAGAACCGTAGCGTGAGATAGTGTTGAGTGATGTTAGGAACATATTTAAATTTTTAATTTTAAATGTGCGAAACTATATATAACTTCGCAACAATGTGCAAACTGTTTCCATTTCTCTGTCTCCCTAACTATGGTATTTGATGCAATTTTTAAAAATAACTAAAACTTAGTGGCAATGATTTTGCTGTGGAATGCTGAAGTAATGAAGGTGTATTTAATTCATTGAACCAACCATCACTGCGTTTTTGCTTTTTGTTTCTTTTGAGCAGACGTGTTTTTGTTTTTTTGCTATTCCTAACGATAACGACTCCAATATTCCTTCATTTCTATACTTGGTTGTAATTGTAATATATGATAAAAGTGAGTATTAGAAATGAAAGTAAACAAAATGCTACAGAAAGGCCAATCAAACTTATTTTCAGCACAACAAAAACCCACCACTTTTTAGTGGACAAATTCTACCATTCAACCCTGTAGTTTAGGAAAACCCTGAACTTGGTCCCTTTAGTTATAATTTATACAATGAGGCCCCATTCGGAGGTAAGCAAGAAACCCTAAAAAAATCACTGACATAAACTCACTCCAAATAAACTTATCCCAAACACACCTAAAAAAAATATTTTTTTTTGGAAAAAATGACCCAAATGGGGCCTTATAATATCGAATCGTTTAGTGGATTTTAATGCATCACTCTATCCAACTTTGTTAAAAATGCTCACGGAAAATGTATGGATCTTTTTTTGTCAATAAATTAAAATGTGGTCTCTCCATCCAAATTTATTAAAAACACTAAAGGAAATTGTACGAGTCTTTTTTGTAAATTTTTTTTATATTTTCTGTAAATACGGAGTATTTTTAACTGATTTGGATGGAGGTCAACATTGAAAGGGCATAAAAATATAGGATTTAATTGTTCAAATTAAAACTACAGTAACCGTAATGAGATATTTTCAAAACCACAGGAACCAGCGTTGAAACTTAGCCCTTTTGGGGTACTTGAAAGTTGAAAGAGCCTCTCTTCGTTCTCCCCGTCATTTGTGCTCTCACTCAAAACTATTATCTTCTTCCTTGTTCTCTCTTCTGCTCTATCCAAGTAGATTTTGGGTTTTTCCAGTTTTGGATTTGTGGTTTGTGTTATTGAAGTTTTGATGTCTAAGCCTTTAGAACATGATTACATAGGCTTGTCAGAGGCTTCTTCCATGGAAAGAAGCTCTGACAAGCTCTCATATTCATCTTCCTCCACTGTAGTCTCTTCTGAAGATGATAAAAACAATGTTCTCAAGTTCAAGGCCACTGATCTGTGTCTTGGTTTGCCCGGTCTTGGGAAAGATTTGGAGGATAAGGCTAATGGGTATTGTCACAGCCCTATGAAGAACTTTGTTTCTGGGTCTAAAAGGGGTTTTCATGATGCTATTGATGGTTCTGGAAAATGGGTTTTCTCTGTGAATGGTGGATCTGAGGTTGAATTGGTCAAAAATGCCCATTTGTTATCTCCTAAAATTGGGAAAATTGGTTTGGAGAATAACAGTACACAGCAGTCATGTTTGGGTGGGACTAGTATGAACAAAGAAGTTGTTCCTCGTTCACCTCAAAAGTCTGTTCTTGAGAAGAAGACTCGTGCTAGTGCTCCTGCTGCCAAGTGAGTTTCTCTCTCTTTTGCTTTCAGTTTATATTTTTGTGATTTTTTTTTGGGGTGTTTGGATACTTCTCTACTTGTTGCTATTCTTGTTGGATACTTCTCTACTTGTTCCATGTTGGATTATTTTTTTTGGGTTGGTAAAAGATGGTGGAAGAGGAAGAAGATTAGGGTTTTTTGCCTTGGAATTTAAATATTTCAGAATCCAAGCAAAAATAGTAGCCTAAGAATTTAGTATTTTTCCTGCTAAGTTTCATCCCCAATTTATAGATTTGGTGATTTGTTTGGATTTAATGTCCCTGTTTTAGTTTTCCTATTAGAAAAAAAAAAAAGTGTGAGCAGTTTCAGTGCATAATTCATGGTTGTTCTCTTCTAGCTCTATCATCCTCATTCTCAAGTTATTTCCATGATTGCTTCATTTCCTTGTGAACCTTTTGGTCATATCACATATGTTGTATCAAATGTATTACTATTAAGTGACAACATGTTATGTTTCTGTTGCAGGGCGCAGGTGGTAGGATGGCCGCCAGTTCGATCTTTCCGGAAGAATACCATGGCTACGAATTTAACAAAGAACAGCGACGATGATGACGGGAAGTCGGGATCAGGGTGCCTCTATGTTAAGGTTAGCATGGATGGTGCTCCATACCTAAGGAAGGTTGATCTTAGGACCTACTCCAACTATATGGAGCTCTCATCAGCTCTTGAGAAGATGTTCAGTTGCTTTACAATTGGTACTCTCTCTCTCTCTCTCTCTCTCTCTCTCTCACTGATAAAGAATTGATTGTAATATGCAGTTTTGTCTGTTCACCTATACAGAGAACTGAGATAAAAATCAGAGAGAGAGAGAGAGACCCACAACCTCAACCTTATTCACCAACACAAAAACCCTAACTGATTGAATCAACCCCACCCCCCCAAATCTCTCTCTCTCTCTCTCTCTCTACACACACACACACACACACACACACACACACACTATTAAGCAGGGAATGGCTTGACAAAATATATACTATTTGTTGAGATAAGGCTAATCTCTTTCGGTGTGTTTGTAGATTTCCTTTCAAGTTCTTGATGAAGAGATGTTTCTTTCCTTTAGATTTTGTAGTTTTGCAGTTATGTCATTAGTCTTTTAGTTGAGAAATCAGTTTAGCTACTCATGAGCTCTAGGCTTCTGATGTTTGAGAAATATACTTGTCAAAACAACTTGTAACCGTTACAATTTTTTTAATTTTTTACTATTAGGCAAGGAACTATCTTTTTTGTTTACTTTCATCCTCCTGTTCGTTTGTTATTCCGTCTTGTAAATAGAATAACTTAGCTTATTGGATCTTTGCTTTGGAGGTCATATTTGGAGACAAGTACAAAAAGGCACCTAATTTTCTCTCTCTCTCTCTCTCTCCCATATCTTTAGTTCTCTTAGCTGCAATCGTGGTCATCATTTTTTCCCTCCCGATATGATCATCTATATTTGAAAAGTATTGTATTTTGGTCTACCCGATTTCTTTCTTATCTTCTCTTTTTCCTGGTTACTTCTCTTGGCCGCAGTGCTGGGCATAATTTTTCTTTGATGTGAAAGATATGTATTTAGTGTTGTGCGTATACAATGAATTGTTGTAATGTGTTGTGCTGTGTTTTGATGCGAGTCTTTGTGATGATTCAGGGCAGTGCAGTTCTGATAAACTTCCAGAGCGACATGGGCTTAGCGAAAGTCACTTAATGGATCTTCTCCACGGCTCTGAGTACGTGCTTACCTATGAAGACAAAGATGGTGATTGGATGCTTGTTGGTGATGTTCCATGGGAGTAAGTTCTCTTTCCAATGACCTATATATACTCGAGATGTGTTGTCAATGTATGAGAAAATTCTTTGTCCTTGTTTTTGTTTAATAAATTGAGAATATAATGGAATGGAGCAGTTTATTTTTTTCCTGCATGTCCTGCATCTGATTGTTTGACAACAAGTCATTTCATATTTAAAATGATGAAACCGTAAGGCCCGTAACTTATACACGTGACAACAATCAATTCTTCAAAGAAAATCGATAAAATCATAACTCAGAACACCTAACATGATTTTCCATACGATTTCCTTTTATGTAGTGGCAGTTTTGATCTGGAATCTTGGAGCCAGTTACTACTTGATGTTGGATTTTCTTATCTTTGGTTGTAGATATATACCCACCTGGTTTTATTCGTGTTGTTTTACCACAGGATGTTCATTGATTCATGTAAGAGATTAAGGATCATGAAAAGCTCAGAGGCAATCGGGCTAGGTATATCATCGACTTCTACCTAAATATAATTTTTGTCGCTTCTCTTTTACTATATGGAGTCCCTCATCATTCCAACACAACTTAGGGCGTAGAAAATACACAGATGAATTAATACGTGGTCCAGATTAATATTACTCAAAGCATTATATCATATAGTCCAATCACTAAAACCTTTGAGCTTTGCATTTACCATCTAAGCAATTGACTATATTTCTCTTGCGGGATTTGATTAACTTCATTGATGATGTTACTTGCAGCTCCAAGGGCCATGGAGAAGTGCAAGAACCGTAACTAAGTACCAGGAAAATGAAGAAAGCAAAAGTTCCTAAAACACCAAAGGGGTTCTTAGGTTGACAATCTTCTCCAGAGTCTCGTATGATTTTCTGTTTTAGGCTCGTAGTATTTCTTGGATTCGAAATTCGCCCTACCAGGTGGATTAATAACTGGGAATGTCCAGATGTTTTGGTTATTATAATTGTTTCTCTCAACCTGTATTTCTGTATTTTGAAATTGCTATGTAAATGTAGTAGTGCTTACTGAATTTCAAATCTAATGGCCTGCTTGTTAATGCTTACATTTTTCTGTTGTTCCGTTTTCTGTAAACGAGTATTTCGTTATTTTTGGTTGAAAAACAGAAACAAAAAACATGTTTGGTGCAGACATGTGTTTAAAAACTTGTTCTGAAAACAAGCGAGAGGGTGTCTAGAAGGGTTGCCAGAGGGAAGGACGAGAAAGTTGGATTCATTTGATGCACAAGGCATTTTCCAGAAATGGGGTCGGTACCTTATCCGTAAAGCTCATCTTCGAAAAAGGTTTGTATATGATGAAAATGGATATTAACATTGTTGTGATTCCATTCCTTTTCCTGAAAGTGTGCAACTAGATTTGTTTCTTTCATATTCATAGGTTTATATTTATTTTCAGTCAGAATAAAGCTCAAGTGATCATTGTTGTGTTATTTTTTCTTTGTGCTTTGTGTAACAAAGAGATCTTTGTTGGCTTGCCAAGTTATCATTTCAAATTCTATGGTTCAAAGCTTTGGAACATATTAGACGTTGTTCAGACGTTCCCTTCGATATTTTAAATGAAGCCACAATAACGAATGAGATGCTGATGTTGCTAGTACCTTTCTTATGTCATCTCAGATAGGGATGTCGTTTGCTTAGTTTTTGTTTACTTTTAAGCTCGCCTTGTAGCAATTGCGATTGCAAGTATCACTGTTACTTCTCGTCTTTACTTTGGATCTTTGACTTCACTGATACGATTAACTACTATAATCTTGAAGTCAGATTTTGATGATTTTTTGACTTATCAAAAAGTCGGTCCGTTTAGGATCTCTGAAATGCTCTTTTACCCAAAAAACACTATCTGAAATACACAAACAGTTAGCATAATAGAAAACATAGTTGGTCACTCCTCCGTATAATATTGCAACGTTTAAACTCAATCTAACAATGTCATAAACCTGTCAAATAAAAGCTCACGAAGGCTCGTATCTTCTCAAGTTATTCTTTTCCTCCTAAAAGTGGCTGCCTTGTATCTTCTTCTCTACCCAAGAAGGCGATAATACTGGATTCATTTGACATTCCGCAATCTCCGATTGTTGACCATTTGCCACTGATTTTTCCAGGTTCACCTTCTCGGTAGGATGGACTTTCACTCTCCAAACCTTGAAGGTTTGATCTAAGCTCGCACTATATACTAATAACCCTATTACAGTATCCTCCATTTCCAAAGAAGCTGCTAAACACTTCACTGGCCCGTGATGGCCGTCCATGACTGTGAGACACGAATGGAATGTATTTCCTTCCTCTCTCCTCCATACCCTTATAGTTGCATCCTCAGAGCCGCTGAGGACTAAGTCCCCTATGGTCACTAAGCAAAGCACAGAGAAATGATGACCTTGTAGAAATCCTCCGTGGTTGAATCTACAGGACATTTTCTCTTTCTCCCAGAAATTTATAAGCCCGTCTGAGGAGCCGGAGTAGAGGAAACAACCGCTCAGTGAAGAGCTCAATGCCAAGGCATTAACAGGTGAGGGTTGGAACTTTAGTGTCATGGTGAGAATGTGTGAGCTTTCTCCGAAAACCCTTCTCCATATTTTCACCATGCCATCGGAGGAACAAGTGAAGACACACCCATCTAGTTGGTTGATTACAATTGCACTAACCGGACCTTCGTGAGCCACGAATGAATCGATACATTGCCTTTCCGAAACTTTCCAAGCTTTGACTGTTTTGTCCCATGAACCTGTATATAATAGCTTTTCTGCGTGGTTGTAAGCTATGCAGGAGATAGTGTCCTTGTGCTGATGAGTGTTCTTCCTCGGATACAAGAAGAATGAGCTTCTACTTGGCAGGGTTGTGATCTTCTTCGGTCGAAAGTTCTCTTTTAATGCCACGTCCCACACGCGTATTTTCTGGTCACCATGTGTGGTAAAGAGCATTCTTCCATGAGCCAAAATGGCTCGGACTTCACCAGCATTAGCCTTGATATAACCCATGTCGGTGCAATCCGGTTGCTTCCATGCGTAGATCCTACTACTCTCGGAGCCAGTGAAGATAAAATCTCTCGAGACTGTGATTGCGAAGATGTTGCCTTCGTGGCGGTGGAGCGAGGCTAGGCAATGGTAGAGAAGAGCGCTGGTAGGAGATGTGCGCACAGGGGATAGTGTCCACGGTGTCTCAGGGCTCGTAGGCCATAGAGGAAATGATGTTGTGGAAGCAGAAGATGCTCTTGCTGAACAAGGATCGGGTTCATGATTACCAAAAGAGAGTCTCCTAGGTAAGTTTATGTTCTTCTTTTCTTCATCGATGAAGCTCCAGAGATTTTGTTTCTCATAGAACTCCATGGTTGATGACTTGAGAGTCTGGTGCTCTAAGATTTGAACGAATTTTGACATTTTAGCAAGTGTTCTGATTTTTGTAGATGGGTTTTGCTGAGGGGACCAGTTTGTACTTAAAAGGCATGCCATGAGAGTCCTGTAGCATATTGCAACATCATCTTTTAAACCGAAGAACCTAAACAACAAAATTGTTGGTAACCTATTAAACTTGAGTTCTGGTATCATTTTGGTTAAATTTCTGCAACCACCTCTGTATTGTTTGTAGCTTTGCTGTAACTTGTAAGTTGGTTGGTGATGGCATTGATTGTGAACATTTGGCCTTGTTTGTAGATTGTATGGTTTGTGATGAGAGCCATTCATGACCTCAGCTGTTGGTTACAAATACCTAAACCTGAAAACACAACAGTTTGCCACTCTTACATAGTTTTCATTCTCTGTAGTGTGAGCAGTGAAAGTGAAATGATGGGAAAATGCTATTCTACCAAAATTTTTGTATGAAAACTGACACCAGAATGATGTGACAGTGGTATTCTTGTAATTAAAAGATATTTTAATGGTTATTTGTGAGGAACCTAGCATTTTTTATGTTTTATCCAAGGATATAAGATTTATAATATTAAATCAAGATATTACGACTATGAGCAGTATTGTACGATTTAACACATAAAGAGAATAATTCATTTAATCAAGAACATCCCAAATTTTTTTCGTAAAAACTCTTAAATGGAAGAAAAATCACGTGTCCCTTTTATTGGACAAATATTATGCACTATAACTTGATGTTCAGACGATTACAAGACTATCAAAATCAAAATCTATCAACTTCATGATCTAATGATTGTCTAGATTTAGTTCGTATCCACGATTCACCATCTCCGTGGTTGATCACCGTTCAGATCCCTTGAACTCCATCAAGAATCTTGATTTCTTCAATATGGTTGAAGAAGATATGCGTTGAGATCTGTTTATGAGCCCTTTGGGAGTTGGGAATAACTTATCTTTAAGAGTTTTTAATGTGGCGGCTCAGATCCATTTTTGAAAGTGTGTTGGGCCTTTTATAGGTATAAAAAAAATCTAATTGCGCGATTTTCGACACTGCAGTTTATCGCGTCTCGCTCCCGCGAGCTCTGTGTATTTTTGAGAGCTCTCGGGTTTTACCCTCGACATCCCGCAAAGTACCCGTGATGTCCCTTCAAGATCCCTTGACATCTCTCGAGGTACTCGCAATGTCTTGGTCAAAAAATTTCAGTCCACTGTTTTTGCCCTCAAGATCCCTCGAAATCCATCAACACCTCTCGAAATTCCTTTTATCATCCACAATGTATCATACAAGTCTCTCTTATCACGAATTTGCATAAATATACTTGAATTTTTTTTTGAATGCTTGTGATTGAAAATTATATTAAATACGACGTTTTGCAAAATCTTACTAATTACATAACCTTTCAATTTGCATTTGAATAAGTCCACCACGAAGCAACATAATTCTGTATAAATCTTTTGTTTTTTAAAAGATGCACTCAATTGGTTGGGACTGATGAAGTTCCTCTTTGGATCAACCAAGGGATCTGCTAGACGGAATCCATAGTCCCACCCACTGATAGCAAGTAAAAAGGGATGGATCAGGCAAATCCGTCACCCACCTAATTAAAGTGGGTTAGGATGGATTCACTCATCCCGTGGCTACTATTCTTATTGATTGGGAGTCGGTGATTTAGTACCTACTGAATAATTACTCTGGTGGATTGTTCGTTTTTAGAAAGTTAAAACTATAGTCCTGTCACGCGGCATAAAAGGACAGTAAGGAGAGTAAGTGCTTTATGGGGCACCAACCTTACTAATGAGTCATATTTTTAACCTCTGTTGAACTCTTTATGCACCAACTACCATATCATTTTCACAATCAAGTTGCTCTCTCTCTCTCTCTCTCTCTCTCTCTCTCTGAAAGTAAAGTTGCCTCCTACTCAAGGACAGATTGGTTGTTCATGTGCTTTTTCTTTAGTTATGGCAATATGGACAACAAGACAAGGGAGATTTTATCTGCTTAAACAACGTTAGTAGATGAGAATTCACAACCGTTTGTATCTCAAAAAGACTTTGGAGAAAAAATTAAAGGGGAAAAACGCTAGAGGAAGGGCTTGAACCTTCGACCTTGTGGTTAACAGCCACACGCTCTAACCAACTGAGCTACTCCAGCTATTCGCTGAAATTTTCAAGTTAATTTATATCTATATTATATAGAAAATAGAATTTGAACCTTGATTACAATTTTTTTTACAATAGGATTTGCCCCTATAAAAATTGGGGGAAATGATAACAAATTAAATCTTAAATTCTTAATTTAAACAAATTAGATACTAAATTTTTTAATCTGTCACAATTTGAACCATTCATCAATCTCTATTTATGTAACTTGATAGTAATATTAGGGAATGATTGGAGAAAATGATAAGTGGACATAAACAAGACATTACAACACTTATCAAGATTTCAAAATCTTTTAACTCTTTATCTCTACTTGAAACACAACCTTTGTTACACAGGTTTTTTCTTTTTTTCTTTCTAGACTTTGCTTGGATAAGTATCCTAATTACGAAAATTAGGGCTTTTAAAAGAGTCCCAATTTATGCGACGACATTTTCTCAATTATTTTTGCAGGAACTAGTTATCATCAACCTATATAAATAGAAACTGATAGAGGGTTTAAATTGTAATGAGTTAAAAGTTTAGAGTTTAATTTATTTAAAATAAAAACTTGCAGTTTAATTTGTTACCAAGATTAAAATTTTAGGGTTATTTTTGTAATTTCCCCCCAAATATCCTCCAATATCGTCTGGGATCATAACCCTCTTCATTTTCTTCGAAGGTTTGGAATTGAATTCAAGCTTGGGGGTGTCGACTAGGAGGTCTAGGGTTTTGGAGAGAGAGAGAGAGAGAGAGAAAATATGGATTCGGGCAGGAGAGGGGTTGAATCGTATTGGAGGTCGCGGATGATCGATGGAGCGACGACGGATGAGGATAAGGTCACGCCTGTGTACAAATTGGAGCAGATTTGCGAGCTTCTTCGTTCTTCGCACGTCAGTATTGTGAAAGAAGTATCTGAATTTATATTGAAACCCTCGACCATAACAGCCCATTGTTAAACAGAAGGTATCTTGTATCTTCGAGTACGGATTGCTGGTAATTATTTTTTGTACTCATAATTGGCTGGAATTGTCTTCACTCTTCATTGTATGGTCGAAAATTGTGGTTGGGCATCGATTTTTTTGATCTCTTATTATTAAGTTCAATTAGCTATGATTGTCTTAATTGCATAACATAAAATTGTGGGTTTTGACGTCGATTTTTTTGATCTGTAATTTTTAATATCAATTAGCTATAATTTTCTTGATTGTATGATATAAAATAGTGGGTTAGGATTCAATTTCTTTTCTTTCTTTTTTTTGTGCGTGTGTTTCATATGTTGGTTGGTTTAGATTTGATCTAATTAACTGAATCTGCTTAAAACTGGTTCTTGTATTGCATGGTGGAGAGTAGACATCTAAGTTTTGCCTCTTACTGTCTTTTGGCTTAATTTGATTTTCCATAGCACTAGTTTCAGCTTTTTGATCCGGTGGACTTGCCCACCTGCTAAAAGCAAGGGAGAGAAGAAAAACAAAAAACAGGGCAAAAAAGTACTTCTTGAATTTGATGTATCATAATCACAACCTGCTTTGCCCCAAATGTCTGTATGTATAGTTTATTAATGAAATTTCAAAAAAAAAAAGAAAGAGTTCTAAGTATCAACTAATTAGTTTCCTAGAAAATCAAATGAAAATTCTGATTTTAGAATTTTAACCTACCACGAATTCACATTCGCAATTATAAAAACCCAGAAAACTCAAAAATAAACAACCCGGAAAAGGACATGTAAATCACAGGCAATCTGGTTAAGAAACCCATAATTCTATGGGATTAGCCAAAGTCGGTCTTGAGCTGAAACAAATTCAACTCAAACTTTATACCTCCCAAAATCAGCCCAAAAATAGGACGTCCAAATATTTAAGGCTTTTAGTATGTCAGACAAAAAAAAATAGTCATTTTTTTCTTGTTAATCCATCTATTTTGAATTTTGGTTCTAATAAAACCTGTAAAAGGCGTCTTCAAAATTTGCTTTGAATCCTGAATAACTCAGAGTCGGCCCTGGGGTTCAGATAATCAAAAAGCCTAATTCTTACTGCCATTGGACCAAACAGATCATCTTTCGTGTCATATCATCATCAGTATCATTTATTGTTTAGTTGAAATTGGATCATGTAAACTATAGCGTGTGTGATGTAAATTATATCTATATCTATCTATCTAGAGAGAGACCAGCACTCATAGGTGAGATTTACTTTATGTTTCTGTATACTTCCACGGCTGCCTGCAAGCAAGCATCTTCTGCCAATTTCAATTGAGGAACCGAGATGAGCAAACTATAACAGAGCCCTAACTGGACCAAAGGCCCTAATTTATCATTATTGGGCCATTTGGCTACCATACTAAAAGCCTCTTTATTAGAAATGATGGGTTTTTATAACTTTTATCTCTTAAATTATTCGAGTTTTTTCTATTTAGTTTTTATTCCTAATTACACCTACCTTTGCTAATTACACGTGTTGCTTTTTACGTTTTCTTTATTATAAAAAAGGTATTAAATATTTTTACTTTGATAAAGATAAATATTTTCAATAATATTTAATATTCAAAATAGGATTTTTAAGCGTATTTGTAGGAATATTTTTCTAGTGATGTTTGCCTTGCCTTCTAATAAGTAAGAAATAGAGAGAAACCAACTTCTCTTTCGGATTACATATTAGGTGAAAACTCTGCAAAACAAAACTCTCTTCTTATGTCTCTTTTGTTTCTTACCAAAAAACTGTTAGATTTCCCATCAAAATACAAATTAAAAAAAAAAGAATCACACTCATATCTGTAAAAAATATAATCATTTATTTTATTTTGTTCAATCTTTTTCTCTCACATGTATCAGCAAAGGAACTTGTTGAGACTCATTGTATGATATTGACAAAATCACATAAAATAAACATTCTTCTATAGAGCAAACAAGAGTAAAATAATATACAGACTCTAAAATCTTCTGGGGAAAAAAACATTATGATCATTTGTAAAACTTCACAATTATGAAAAACAACTAATATTTCAATTTATCCACAAAAATTTGAAAGTGACACAAGGCCGATGATGATGCTATTTGCAGGTGAAGTTAAATCTCTTCTTGGGTACATTTCTGGTCGTTTTCTCATCACGTACGTGGGAAATCCACCTTTCTTGCTCCTGCTTGCGCTCGCCAACAGGTATATAGTGAAAAATAAGTCAGCTCACTTCATTCCTTTTCTTGATCGCGGTGATGCTGCGAGTAGCTGCTCTTCGGCCCTGCCTGCACCTGAAAGTTGAAAAGGTTCATGACCATGAGTTCGAGTTTCCAAATATTTTACCTGTTAATCTGTATCAAATATAATGTCCCTTGATATTCCAAAATACAACTTACTGTACCAATTCTATTTCTACTCACTGGAACAATCGTACTCTTTATGCTGAAGTATCAATAAGTAGAATTTCTTAGAATAACTTCACCAATCATGTTAAAAACTATCGACCACTTTTGAGCAACCTAAAAAAAGACAGGCGGTGACAGATTTCCCTGGATGTTATTTTCCTCGCAACTAATTACGCTAAATGCACAGCAAACAGTTTATTAATAATTTAGGGAATGGAATGCTATTGCTAGCTGATTGCAATGTTTTCATCTATAATAAGGTTTCCATACATGAAGGATTAGTGTAAATACTATTAACATTCTATGATGAATTTGACTGCCGAAAAAAACAATATTCAGAAAACACCAGTCCATATACCCAGCACCAGAATCATTTATCAAGGAGAACGGAGAAACCTAACTTAACAATGGTTACAACTTTGGTGGCCACTGTTTCAGTTAGTCGCACAAAAGATGCTCAAGGACGACCACTAAAAGTCAATGACAACCAGCAATGTCTCCTCCTGTAAACCAAGGGCGTAACTCCACAATTCACCAGAGCTTCTCGTGACCGTGCTTAGAGAATAGAACTCAATGCATAAATTGACAAAGACGAAGGAGTATACAGTTTTCATTAGTTAACAGTATTCAGATACACAATGGGTTGCAGAATTTGCGCCCGAACAGAACGAATTAACATTTACAGTATTTGATTCTCGCTTTCAGGTTTCTATAGCAAGAAAATCATGTATCAAGAACTAGAAGAAAAAAATCAAAACTATATGCTAATTTTTTTTCCTTATCCATCTTGGCATCAATCAATTTATGTCAGCATAGCATCTTGCATCACTTCATTCTAAAAATTGTTTTGTTCATGACAGTCGATAAAAGAACCTGAATTGGCATCTGGAGCAGAATTAGCAGTACCAGCCAAGCTTGGTGAGGTAGCATTGACTGAGTTGATCCTATATGCATGGGGATGCTGAACTATCACTAGAATGGAATCCTTCAAGTTTCCACCATGGGAAGGGGCCGTTGGCTACAAAAGGTACAAAGTACATGTCAGCACAAAATACTAAACAAAGTTGAGATTATAGAAAAACTATACTGGAGTATTGGAATTTGATTTCTGGAAAATCGACCAGGTGCAGATAAGCTGGTAAAACTACAAGACAATAGATGGACACGCCAAAGGTTATTGGGAACTAGTCTAACTACTAACGATAATACAAATGAATCCCAATGGCTGTGAGTTAGAGTGGCCACTTACCACCCCAATGTGCCATTCATCACTACTTAAATCTTTAAATGTTGCTGCATCCATTTCCTGCAGTAACATGAATTAGCAGATTAGAGACAAGGACACCGCAAGTATATCTGAAATCCATATAATCATTTTCTCAACTACAGGTCACAATTCTTTGATTGAACCACCATTTTCATGGTATTTTGGACCAACTTCTAACTTCATGTAATAGGTGTTTGCTTGTTAGATGGGTTAAATCAATGAAATCACTTCACTTCAGTACAAAATGTTCAAATATCACCCCAAATATATTGCTTCAGTAATCTTTTAATGCCTACGTGTAACAACCAAACATCTAATCAATGTGCGTTATGCATGCAGTCCACTCAATTTGACATATTGAAATGCTGTCTTCCTGCTTTTCTCAATTAAGATTTAAAGATTTGTTGGCTACTGCAGAAAATGAAAAAGACTTCATCCCTTGATGATCAACAATGGACAAACATCATTGAACAGATGAAAAAGGGAGGAGACAGGCTTTTGTAGAACGAAGTCTATACACGATGAAAATTTCACCAATAACCTTTTGTGGGTTATTCTTTTGTAGTGATGAAATCTATTCCATTGGAACTTACAATGCTGTAGATGGGAGGTACTTTTGGTAGCCCTTTGGACTCTAGTGTGGGCATAACAAAGAAACGTGGGGCCAAGTCTTGTGACCTGAAAGTCCATCTGTGGAAGAGAGAGAGAGAATAAGCACACTAGAAGGGCTTGAAGGCAAACAAAGGAACAATTTAATACATATATTGTATATGCCATGGTTATTATGTTCATGGATCATTGAGAACTAAAGTACAATGATGG
>BRYE01000023.1:19970448-19985448 GCA_030159115.1 Actinidia arguta var. hypoleuca
TCTTTTCTAGATTTTAATTTCCATACATCCACAGCACAAAGACCAAAGAATCTAAATGGAAAGCCAACAACACTCATGCTTACATGCTGGCGTCAACATTAGCAACCAATTTCTCAGTTTCTGACACAAAATCATATAACAGAAAAATGGGGGCATTCAGACATTATCACTTACAAGTTACATCAACAAGACCCATAATTTGATCATTTCAATCTCTAAGCTTACGGTACGTCGTCGTTCTAGAATGAACTCAGTAGCTGGATTTCAAATAAAAGCAAAAGATAACATTTTTTAAAGAATCGGAGAATACCAACAATTGTGGAAGAAATCAATACGTATCTAAAATTCCAAGTACAACCATGACATACAAATTCACTCTTTTGAACCGTGAATGGAACAAAAATGTTTCCAAAAACAATACATCATTCACACTAGACTCAAATACAGACACAAGACACATAATACACATATACATCTACATATCCGAAAACAGATGGATTGAAACAGAAGGGGAAAGCTAGTTGACGAATTGATTTTGGAATTACCACGAAATTGCAGGGAGAGGGAAAAAGTTGCTGGAATTGGAAACAACGAGCGTCGTATAGGAGGAGGAGATTTAGGGTTTAAGAAGATAAAAGGCTCAGGCTTTCGAAGCTACGCATAGAGAGTGAGAAAGTTTTTTGGGTAAATTTCACTACCCTCCCCTGAAGTTTTTAATAAATACATATTTATACCCTATAATTTTTAAAATAACAGTGATTTTTCTTACTTTTAAAATTATTGGCAAGATTCCTCTAGGAGTTAATTTTTTTAAAAAAATACAAAATTATCATTATGTTTAGAGTTTTTAATTTTTTTTTCAATATCTCAATTAAAATAAATAAATATTATCTTTTTTAAAAAATAAATAATAATAAATTTTATTTGTTAAGTATGTTTATATTATGAGCACCACCTTACTCTCAAACTTGTATTTGTAGACAGGTACATCTAGTTTTCAGTCTTTCATTTGTTGGATTTATTTGAATGTTGCAGCTAATTGGATAATATCACACACTAGCAACCTAAAAACTTTAAACAACTTTTAGTTCATGAACAATTTTTAAAACTAAAAACTACCTACTACTTAAAATCATGGACGTTCACTCTAAGGTCTATTATACTAACTCTTAACATATTTAGGCTCCGTTTGGAATGTGTTTTTTTTTTTTTTTGCTTATTGCTTAAATAAAACAAAAAAATTGATCTCATGTTTGTGTTTGATAGCTTTTTTTTTTGCTTTTTGCGTTTTGCTTTTTTTAGTTCAAAATTGGAGCTCAAAAAAATCTAAAAAAAATTAACTTTTTGGCTTTTTTGCTATTGTAGTGGAGCTACAGTGGCTTTAATGAGTTCTTACTTTATTACACTAGCCAAAAGTCACTGGAGGTTTGCCAAAAAAAGGCTGACACTTTTTTTTTAGATAATTAATAAATAAATATGTTTATAATTAAAAAGAAAGTAATATTGTCCACATATCATAGACTTTTTGTTAGAATATAAAATATTAAAAATCACGAATTATCAGCGATGATGGATCTACAACCCAACTAAACAAGCTACAAACACCTATGAATGGCCATTCACTCATTCTCCCTAAAATCATACGGAAGACAAAATAGTTCAGGCTAAATAGATTCATCAAACAAGCCAGGCTTTTAACAACCAATTTATCAATTTTTTGGGCTAAAATGTTGTTATTTGGATTATTACTGCTTTTTAGTGGGCTTCTTTTAGTTATTATTTTTTCATTTTATTTTTTCGATTCTTTTATATTAAAAAGAATTGAAAAGTTAAAAAATATATATTTTAAAAATTTCGCTAAAAACATAATTAATCCAAATAAATCTGAATTAACAGAGCTATTTATTTGTTTCCTGTTTCCAACACAGAAACCGAGTTCCCTCTCCGTCCACCTTCCGAGAATTCAATGCCTTAAATTGCTTGGTAAAGTTTTTTAGAAACACCAAATCATTGCAGCTTATTATTACAAAAAACAGATCAAAATAAAACAACCTATCAAAATGGATCAAAATGAGTGCCAAGATTTAGATTAAAAAAAGGCCAAATGATTGGCAAATGTCTGAACTCCCAACACAATAAACCTACTCAAGTTCAATAGAAAAATCAAAAGTCCCCAAATCCAAATACGATTGCGAAAACGATTCCCAAACACCCGGAATCTGAAACAAAATAAAAACTACGAGAAGTAACAATCGTCGCTATGGTGTTACGAAAGTAACAGCGAGAGCCAATAAGACCGAAACCAGAGCTACCGAGGCTGATTCCCCTGAACTCGCGAGAGGCGATGGAGAAACTGCTATATACGACACTGGTGGAGCGGCAATGGAGGGACGAATGGGAGGGGTCGAGTGCGGGCCCATCACCTCAATGATCAGTCGCTGGCCGTTCTTGCAGTGGACGGGGTCTCCGCTTATGAAGTAGGCCGGTCCGGGCTTGTCAAGATCAATGACAGTGTTGCTGTTGTTGAAGGTGGAGATAGGATGGGTCATGTTGCAGTGGAAATAGCCCCATTTTTCCACCACAAGAACGGAGTCATTCTTGTACTGGAAACCTGTTCAAAATTCCAAAAGTAAACAAATTATCATGGATCTAAGCCAATATAAAAAGGGTTCGGTGCTTTTTTCTGTTCTTTGAAGTTATGTAAAGTTTTTCTTACGAAAATCACTCTTAATCTAATTCAGTTTTTTGATTTTCTGATAAACTTCTATTCTGTTGGTAACTGCCCAATCTTTAAAGAAGATCAAACCTATACGATCTATAGATTCTATAATTCTATACTACTTTTTGAAGTTCCGTCAAGGCTTTTTTTAGTCCTAAATTATTCTGTTGTCAATAAACAATCACTGTTTCTAAAAATGACTGTCATTCTCATCAACCAACCATAAATGTTTCCATTTGTTGAAACAGTTAAAATACACGCAAGTAGAAGAGAAAAAGGAACCTAATAAACTAGTAATCTGGTTAATTCGTGAAATACACAACCCCAAATTCTAGAGTATCATCAATAATGTCTCTTTTTGAAAATAAAAAAAACACTGTAGTTTACACAAATGTGAAATATCATAATTAGGAAAGCTTACGCAGAGAATCTCCAACACGGAATCTGTTTTTTGCAGCCCACTGATTGTACAAACCAGTTTCGTTCTCGCCTGGCTGGCGCCAACCCTCGGCGTCACCGACTTTGAATTCCTTGGAAGCTTCAACTTGGGCGTTCATGGAGGCCATTCGTATGAGAAAGAAGGTGAGTAACAGAGAAAACAGAGAAGCCATGTTCGTGTTCTTCATTTCTCTCTCTTACAGGGGTAGCAATTAGTAATACTGGTAGTGCGAGGAGAGAGAGAGAGTACTGGTGATGGAATTTGAGATGTGATGAGATTAAAAACGGATATGAACGTGGATGGTGGACGTGGCGGTTATGGGTAGTTAACGGTGTGATCGTGCGAAACTGTTACGGCGGTGATGGTTGGAATTTTTAAAGTACAGATTTACTAAAGTGCCCCCGGGATTTTGAGCAAAATGACAGAAACACCCCCGTGGGATTAGCCAATTGCCAACTTGCAACAAACTTTCATGGTCCTAAAATTTGATTTAGCGATGACCGCAGAGGATACATTTGGAAAAAAATGGATTGATCAGGTAATCTTAGTCGCGTGAATTTTTTTATGATTCTGATAAACCCATGTGATTATTATTATCGGATCAGTTTGATTCTGTCATAAATGTTCCGCACATAGGCTTATTCCCAATTTGGAATAAATTGAATTTTTTTTAATTATTTTTTAAATTACAGTTTTAAGGATCGATGTAGAATCCATATCAAGGCCATTTTATTCTTCGCAAAGGGCAAAACGGCCAAATTTTGCTAAACTTACTCCCCAATCCATAGATGTTAACCATAAAGACGGTACTCTATTACCATAACATCTGGAAATATACATTCACAGAGGAAGCACAAAGTCACGTGTGTTGCGAGGTACATAATTCAGTAACTGGATAGCCAAATAACATCAACCACGGTCGAGGCAGCGAGCAAGAAGAAGCCGGCAAAAGTGAAGGCAATGGAAACGGCAATTCGATTGCAGAAGCTATGCAAGGGCTTACAGAAGTTCGGAAAAGCCGAGTGCCTGATTCCCGTGCGGTTCAGGTGGGTAACGCCTGACGCAGCTGATCCGGCACTCATCATGGCATATGCAAATACCTGCAGCATTCGATAAAATCAAGTCCCCTCAAGCAAGACGCTGCGGAAAAGTTAATTTTTTCAAATACAGAGTTGCATATACGTTTCAGAAACTGTTTCTAAAACAAAAATAATCATCATTTCATATGTATATATTTCTAAGCGGAAATAGTTTTGAAAGAGAATTAATGGGTTGTTTGCAAATAACTTTCCCCCAAAACAGGTTTTGAGAACAGTTTCTTCAAACGAGTTTTCTGTATTTTTGTGAAATAATGAAAAATTGAAAACAGAAAACAACAACCATACCAAACTGGCCATATCTGCAATTCAGATCTTTAGCATTTGAACAAGAAGTTGTGCCACTTTACCTGATCAACAACAAAAATAATCCACGCACGATTCCGGGAAGGCATCACCGGAGACTTGCGCAGCAGCCTTGAAGAACTAATGAGCAATTGAAGCACAGAATGAGCTGCCACAGCTGCCGAAACTCCTACCAGATACCTGTTTTCGGCACAAATTGATGGGTTTCAACTTCTTTTCATTCAAAATACATTCTAAACTATACAATGCCTACTAATAGTATCACACATAAACTGTTTTAAACGTGAATGGATCTATAGGGCAGCTAAGGGTGACCGCCCCAAAAATTTTAAAGACACTCTTATTACAGTAGTAGCATTGATTATAAAGACTTTCAAATTAAATAATTTTGCCTCTAATTTTCTTCGCATATGTCCAGATGAACAATCCTGCATACCCGCAAAAATACCCCCAAAAAACAATTTCTTCTGATTATGATTGAGAGAATAACTTTGAATCTACGCCAAGCAAGACTTCGAAAAACTAGGATTCTAAGATTGGAATCTGTTTCTGTCACAGGGGTCAAAGAACGTCACACATTCGATGAACTTCACCTAACCCAACATAATAAGTGAGCACATTAAGTGTTTCCCAGATCCATTGTTCCAAACTTCCATCCAGTGGCTAAGGATTACAGAAACTAGCTGCTTACATAGTACCACAACAACAGCTTCCATGCCCATTGAATTACAGCCGGAAGAGTAATTCTAGAAGGACAAAGCTTCTCTAAATTTAGGGTTTCAACTTCATGCTACAGTGGACAAGTCGTGGGTCCACTCTGAACTCGAGCATTGTTCATCTTGTAGGATAGGATCCACTGAGATGATCATCCGTGAAAAAAAAATCAGATTGATTGGGTATTAATAGCCATGTGATCGGATGTTTGGTTGAGATAACAAGTATAACTTTCCATAAACACCTTCTATTTTTAAGATAAAATTATGATTCAACCTCAACTACCGATCTCTAATTTAGTTGATTTTTTGCTTGAATAATCTTCTTGTTGCGCTTGACGGAATGAACAATTTAAATTATAGACCCACCTTAAGAAACTGTTCAAATCATGAACTCTAAAGATGTGTTTGAATCAAGGATTTGGTAAAGAAAAAAAACGAAAATGATAGATGACCCAATGATTAGGCTAAAGAAGCCTTGTACACCGCCGCCGCCACCTCCTCCACGATCTCCGTCTCCACCACCACCCACACCATACTTTTATTTTTAAATAGTTTTAAAAAAAAATAAACACAAATATATTTTTAGTATCTGTTTTACAAAAATAAATAAACAAACATTAAATAAATACAAAAAATAGAAAAGTGTCATCGTTACCAAATATTCCCTATATATCCCTGGAAACAACATTTTCTAATTAAATTTTTTCTTTGGTACACCAATTGAAATATTACCTCACGTGTGTGTGTTTCTGTTTCCTATTACGTGGAGCTGGAAAGTGGCCGTTGCCAAAATTTGTCACCTTTAGACCCCAATAGAAGTAGAGAAGTGATAGGTACATACCTATTTTGTCCTCTCACAAAATTAAAATAAGTAGAATTTGCCTTAATTAGAGTTTTCATGATTTTCTAAAAACATTAATTAGAACGGTCCCACATTATTTTGTGAGCGGGCAAATAAAATTTACTTATTTTTTGGTGTGGATCTATCATTTTTTACAGAAGTATTGTCAACATAAAATTCGACCAACCACACAACAAGACAAACCGACACCTACAAGATTCCATTTTTTTTTGCAGGTCCATTTTCGTAAAAACTAAGCAAAATGGTTACACGTGAAGAATCAAACTGTTTGGCTCAAATGCTGCATTATTAACACCAAAACACTTAAATATCATGCTTTCAGGTCTGTTTGGTTACTAAGAAAACGTTAGAAAATTGGAAGAACTTACTCGAAGGAGTCGGAGAAAGACCACTTGGAGTACAAAGGGAGGCTAAATCCGAAGATCGAAATGGTGGAAGATTCCTCTGCAGTGACCATGAGAGAGAGTGAAGTCACGGAGGTCAGCAGGCACGCCAGCCTCAGAACGACGCTCGTGACGTCATGTTTCCGACGATTGCTCGCCACCGCCAATGGCCCATTCATCGTGCCGATCTTCGCCGCCTCATCCGTCGCCTTTGTCTCCGTTAGCTGTATCGCCGCCTCCGCCGTCGTCTTCAGCCCGTTCATCATCATCATCTCTCTCTCTCTCTCTCCAAAATGCTTGGTGGGGTTTGAGAAGCGTTGAGCAGTGAGCACTGAGTGTGGGGGATTTTAAGCTGTGAGGGGGAAATGTGTGGGTAACCGGGCCGTCCGATACAGGAGACATGTGGCGGGATATCATGTGAGACAGGGGCAGTGCCCGTGACTTAACAGTACCCTTGGAATATTAAAAGACTACTGTGGCTCTGGTTAATAATACTTAAAAGGTAATTTTTTTAAGTTTGCTACTAAAAATTAAAATTTTTAATTTTTTAAATTTTATGACTTTATTTTAATTAAAAATAAATAAATAAATAAAAATAAAAAAACTAAACTTTTATTTTTTTGCTTGTAAGATTAAAAAAGACAATTAAAAAACTGGTATAAACGGAGCCTGTTTATGTAAACAAAGTCGGGTCACCGTACCAGATCTATTCAAACAGTATTTTCACTAATTTTACCATACTCACCCCAAACAATAGAGATCTATTCAAACAGTATTTTCACTAATTTTACCATACTCACCCCAAACAATAGGAAAATCATGTAAAATCCGACCTCAAATGATTGAAACCCAACAGGTATGGTTAAATTATCATCCCTAAGGTTTAAGTTCATAACTGCACGATGTGGAATTCATATTTTTGTGGGATTTTTTTTTTTTAGATTTCACGTGTTTCTCTCACAAACGCCATATTGGCGTTCGTGTTATAACAAAAACTCTCTTGTTAGAAAAGTAAATATTGGATGTGGCTATGATTCTATGCGCCAATATCACTAATAAATAAAAAAACTTATTTTTTCACACTTATTGTCACGTCCTAAATAATATCATATTTGGTCACGTAGACATACATTATAAATAAACATAATTTAGCGAAATAATAATAAAAATAGACAACATTCTGTCATTACATCAGAGTACAGCTAATTTATCCATTTCATAGGACCCTACTTTCCATGAGCTATCAGTACAAAATAAGAATGATATCCCATGACAATACCCTACACCGAGTAAAAATAATATTATACTTTTTCAAAATACATAAACTAATTTTTTAAAAACAAAAGAAAACTAAATGGCAATCCACATATCTCACGAGTCAGAATAACTCTCGGTACCTGAAATTCATTTTATAGTAAATGTGAATTATCCTAAAAAGATTTAACAATAGATTTAATATCCCAAGCCAAATCACAATTCATAATCATATAATGAAAATATGATGCAATCAAATATGTTCTTATTCATATCAAAATAAACTTTTGATTTCAAATCCATGATTTCACAAAAGTATTTATTTCATGATTTCTCAAATCAATGATCTCACAAATCTTTCGGCTTTTCTCAAAAAAATAATAATTCAATTCCTTTGAATGACACACCTAGGCTAATACCTAGCCGGCCTCGTTATGCACTAAGCATGCAAGACACGTCAGAACTTCTCGGGCTTTCACCGAAGGCTTTGATATTTCCTCATTCCAGCCTACTTCTCGGACTTTCACCGAATATTTGACATATCCAATATCCGACCGCATTGTCGGTCACTAACCAAAGGGTCGACATTCCCTCTCGCGCGGTTGTTATCTAGGTCTTTCACATTGGGCTTAATCTAAGTCATCTAATTCCGATATCTCCTAGCATATCATTTCCAAATTCCTCGTTTCAATATAAATTCATGTTACATTTGCTAAAAAATTTAATGTAAACAACATACTATACAAGTATTAAAAACTGTCAATAATAATCATTATTGAAAATATTATAATGCAATTGTCATAAACTATATTCATAACCAGTAATATAAATCCAAAGTGTTTATTTTTAAAATCTCTTATAAAAGTTATGTAAGCAGGTCACTACCGGTAGTGGTTTGGGCACTACCGACAGACAGTGTTCTAGAGACAAAACTATATAAATTACTACTAGTAGAAGATTATTCAAAGGCAAACTACTATTATTCACTATCGGTAGTGGAAGAAAGTACTACCGGTAGACACCCATTCAGTGACTAAATATAATAAATCACTACTAGTAGTGCAAAAGAATACTACTGGTAGACAACGAACCAGTGACAAAAATCTAGTTAATAACTACCGGTAGTGAAAACAAGTATTATCGGTAGACAACCATCTAGAGATGAAATATCAAAAATTACTAGGGGTAGTGGAAATATTACTACCGGTAAGTCGAGCTCTTGAGTCAGCTTCAACAAACAAAGGGAACTACCGGTATTAAGAATATGACTATCGGTAGACATCGCAGAAGATAGAATGATTCCAGATCCACGAACTCCAAACTTTTTCTTTAAAAAAAACTTTCAATTTAAGGTTCAACATCCAAAATAAAACCTCAATAGGCTAAATATAAGCCATTAACAACAATCCCAAAACTAAAGCCCAACAAGAAAAACCCTCTTTACCTCAAATAAAAAAAATGCAATTCTAAAAGATGTTAAAGATGAGATAAACTCTAACTCTCTAACTTGCTCCAATCTTCAACATTCTTGACTCAAATCGAAGCCCCCGTTGAGGAGATAATCTTTCTCCAAAAATTTTCACTCAAACATCACTAACACGCTAAAATCAAAGTTTGAAGATCAAACCCTAGAGAGTGAGAGAGAAGAAGAAAAATGAAAACTAAGAAGTAAAATGTGGTTGGTCAAGGAGAGAGAGAAAAATGCCCTTGGGTCCCAAGGACTTGTTTGGCTCAATACAAATATTCAAACTAGTCATGGGCAAAGTTAATTTCGCCTACTCTCTCACTCAACTCACATCCAAACTAATCAAGCCCAATCAAAATACTCTTAGGCCTACTACTCTACATGTGGCCCCATTAAATTTAAATGAGTCCAATTTACACTAAAGCCATATATATATACAAGACATTGTGGCGTCATATATGCGTCATAATTAAAAAGAAAATATTTTTGAAACCTTACACTTATAATAACATTATTGGATTAATTGAGAAACAATTTGAACTTACTTCCATTTCTAATTTTGTATGACCGGAATTAGATGGCGTCATTCTTACCCTCAATATTTGTTCTTGTAAAAGCGGAAGACTGTCTCCATCAAACAAGAAACAACACTTATGGTTGCTCCTGAATCTGTGTTGACCAGTCTATGTTTAGCGACAATTCCTAGTTCTGCAGTCAGCATTAAAACCTCTGCTGTGTTTCAGGCGCAATATGCTCGTCCTCTTCAGTATAATGAGCAATCCCTCAGCTAGCTGGAAGTTTTTTTTATAATATTTATCTTCTTTTTTTTTTTATCAGGTAAATAATTAATTCATTGATTAAGTGAGAAATATACATAAAGTCCCCGAATATATTCAAGAGACAGACAAGAGGCTCTAGACCTAACAAATAAAATATAACATGAGTCCCAAAGGCAGAGACACTGCCTCTATAACAGGCCAAAGACAAAAGGCCCGCATTGCCAGCTCCTAATTGAGGATGGCAGACAAGCAACTTACAAAGCAACAAGAAAAATTACAGATGAAACCTAATAATGAGATCTCTGCCTTTCCACCAAGACCCAGACAGAAATCAGCCACCAATTGAGGTTGGCAGAAAAGCCAACATGTAAACCAAGTAATCAACTGACTAATATTTATCTTTGATCTGTAATGGGGTAGAGAGAGTTTATTTGATGGGAATAGGATCATCCACATGAAGTCCCAGCATTCAATACCAGTACGTATCACACATATAAATTCACTCATTCAATTGAATTTTGTGATGCAATTCCAGATGCCATATGCACAGCTTATCAATGCACTGACACGGATGATGTAATCAAGTGCTTGAGAGAGTGAACTTTATCTATAGCAAGAGGCAAGTAACTGTAAAAACAAAATCTGTGCACAAGTCGAGTTAGGCGAGTAAGTGCAAAATTTTCTAAATTTTGACATATTTCCCACATGCAACTGAACCGCTAACGTATAAAACCGTTTGGTTAATTAATTTTCTTAGCAGTTTTGACTCGGTGAGTTGGGCGGATTGAAAATTAATTTGCAATTTGGACATCCTTTAATCAGTTTTCATCACTTTCGATGGTGGGGAAAAGCAGTTCCTCTGCATAATTAATGGTTACTCTGCAGTAAATTTAACTGCATAAACTTTTTCAAAAGCATCACCACGGATGAAAAACATAATGTAGAAAAACTAATACTTACACGTATATAGACTCGTCAAAAAAAACAAATGCTGTCTTAAAAAGACAATGAAGTCACAAAATTGACGATGCATAATCACACTCTAATACACCCACCGCAACTTACCACAAGTAACCATTTCTCACTTTGGAATGAGGGAAATTATTTCCTCTGTTACAACCTCCACAGCCAAAACAACAAATATTTCCGAGTCTGGTGAAACAAGAAAATTACAATCCCTCCATCCAATCCAATCCAATCCAAACCAAACCAAGCTACAGAGGGAAAATGAGGAGAAGGGAAATTGTGAAAGAAAAACATTTACTGAGAACCTCAAAGAGTATGTATACCCACTCTCTCGCCGAAAGGAACACTTGTACATATACAGCAGTGAGAGCAAGAGAAAAAAGAAGGCTAGGTTTTTTCTTTTCCTCCCCTAAAAAGGAGCGCAACTAGACACCAAACATCAAATCCACAATTTTCGATACCAGTGATTTTGAAGGGCTGGCAATGTTACCTGCTGATTGCCGCACACTATTATTTCCGTTTTGAAGATAGTAAGAGGCTCTCAAAGGATTTGGATCCGAGCTTTTACTCAATGGTGCAGGGGGTAAAGTCATGAATCCTTGATTGTTCATCCTTTCGGTTAGAGCCTGGAATTGTGCTGAGTCAACTGGTTTCACTCCAACAATGAGAACTCCATTTATTTGTATTCCATCCTTGCTGAGAGCTTTATGAGCATCAGACCGACTCTGCATCCACGAACAAGAAAACAAATGATTTACTGTTGTATAGTTTTAGACTTTTAGTGCCAAGATACAACTAGTTCACTGCAATCCACTGCCTCTATTGGCAGGGCACAAATTATGCCAAGTGCAGCAAAATCAGAAGGGACAAGCACAATGTGTGTCGTGTGGCAGCACATTGCAGCTTAGGCCGTCCAGCTCCATCACATGCTAGAGATCACAACTAATAAGAAAGCTTGATAACGCCTAAAACAGAAACTGATTTTCATCCCCTTTGTGTCAACATGCCTTCATAAACTTTTTAAGTACTATAATTACATCAAGTGCAAAAACAATTTTTGTAACAGAGTATTATACAGTGCAGCAGTGGAACTAGACACGGTGGGTATAAAAATAACGGCTGTAAACTCAGAACCAACCCATGGAACCAACGTTAAACCACAGCTAACATGTTAAAAAAATTAAGTACAATGCTATGTCTCATCTACTTTATTAAATGAACTTTTGTGGAATAATTGCTAAAGAAAACAAAATATCTTTTGGAGTAAAAACCTGTCATAATGAACTTTTGATAGTTACACAATCTGACCGAGGACCGATTGAAGTTAATAAATTTACTAAATTGGTCAAGAACCCCAACCGATGAAGCAGGAGACTGGGTTATGAATTCCTACCCCCAGCATTTTTGAGGAAGCAAAAGAGAAAAAGAGCAATAACAATTTTTCTTCTTTTTTTTTCCAAAATAAGTAGAAAGCTGCAAGTTCTTTGTAATCATCAAGCGAAGGTAAACACAGCTGTTTTCCGACAGTGACAAGAAAAGCAAAGAACATACACTTAGCTTTGTAAACGAAAGAAATATCAAGTTGAACTGCCTGACACCCCAACAGTGCTGACTGAAGATGTGATTCAAAAATAAAAGAACCCTAGCAGCTTGCAGGAACTTAAGAGTCCAGAGAATACGTTACTAGTTAGCTACTTGAACATGAGCATTCCTCGCATGTACTTAAAGTCCAGAGAATACCTTGTTTTTCCATTAGCTTTGAGGGTATATTTATAAAATAGTGATTTGCAAGCTTTGTATTTATGTAATGGTAATGCTACAAGCATGTGAAGAAAAGAATGAAAAATACTATAAAGAGACACTTCTGCAAAATAGTTCATATGCTGGACAACTAAAGTTACTAAACAAAGGCTGTCACCAAAAGATTGGTAACATATTCTGCTCACAGGATTTCTTGTTTCCAAAGAAAGTTTTTCCAAATTATTCATGAGTATGATTGTTTTTCAAGTTTTTCACATTTACCATCTTCATGTTGGTTTCCACTCCCATTTGGCATATATTTCTAAGAAATAATAAAGTGAACTTGCTTGACTTTAAAGTTGGACTCTCTTTATTTTTCAAAAAGGGTAATGCCACAAGCCGAGAGAGAACAAATACAGGATCCAATTAAGAGGCATGAATGTTGGAAAGAATTTCACTCTGAACAGCTAAACTTAAAATTGTGGGAAAGCGGAACAAACCTGATACAGAATATACATCCAATTAGCATTTCTGGAACCCCGGAACATGTTTCAGGATCACACCGCATTTTTCGAACTCCCGAAATACTAAATTGGTGTCCCCTGGTGATAATCTGGACGGACGATTAACTAAGGGTATCAAAGTATAGAACAGAAATAATCATTAAAGTGTAGTACATATAAATTACTCATTAAATAAACACAGAATTTAGTTATAAGAATGAAGTGGAATGACGAGCTGCAGATCTTAGATGACACAAGGTCAAGATAGATGTAATAACAAAAAAGGAATAAGTGGCTCGACGATGTTTTCTTTTATCTTCTCCTCTCTAATAAATACTATGATATTAGTTTTTTCTTCACGACTTTTTACATATTTTTAACACAAATGAGACAAATTGTACGAACCGTTATTAAATATTCCTAATATGCATAGTGTTTTGGTTAGTTTCAACATATTTCGGTAGAAACACTAGAATTTGGTTTTCCAGCGAGGAAAAAAAATGTTTCTGGCCGTTTTAATAGAAATGAAACCAGATTCTGTTCCTTTTCCCTCAGTAGACAACCAAAAGAAGCCCTAACAAACTCCTCATTAAATAAAAACCATTGCAACAAAGGCCTAAGAGAAACACCCTTAAGTTTCATATGAAAACCATCTCATCTTCAATCAACCTCACTCTTCTCCCAAAAACACCAACTAGAACGGATCAGCCTCTGAAGCAAAAGACCTCTCATCGACACCAGCAAGGTCAATTGACCCACTGAAAAAAAAATTACACTATTATCCCATAATTATATATAATTTTATGATTTTACACCCACTGAACTAATATACTGACTCTGCCCTGGACACCTGTCTAAAATGCAAAATCACAGAATTCTACCATTTAAGTTGTGAACTCAATGAGGACACTTGACTGTCATAAGGAAAGAATGCCTCTTTTAATTCCCATTTCTTTGAAAGCTAAGTAATATGTTGAACACAGTTTAAAGTAAGATGATAAAGATAGCATAAGAGTTCATGAATAAAATACAACGGAACGAAGTGCATAATCCCGTTTTGAACTCTTAGCTCGATTGCATAAATAAGTCATAAAAAAAGAACTCATACAGATTATTTCTACAACATGATATCAAAATTCCATTTATGCAACCAGTCCTCACTATTGTAATCCACCATCATGCATTTCTTTATAATTACGCAACTTGTCATGATCGTTGGCAAAGTCAAGCATGCCATTTGAAGCTGCATAGATTCAGACCGAAACCTACTGAAACTTATACTGAGATAAATTTCGAGCAATACCCATACACAGTGACCCATTCTTCCTCATCAAGTTCCCCACAAGCAAGGAATTCCTCTCCATTTTCGGTCTTACAACCTTCCTAGGAGGTGGGATTGTAACCAAAGCACCTGGCTGTACCACACCCTCCACTAGGGAACCCTTTCCATTCTCATCCTGCTCACTGGCACCACCACCACTATTCCCCGACGACCACCAATTCAAACTCACCACCGGGCTCTGCTGAGACGAAGTGCTTGCCTCTGACTTGCTCTTCGGAGTTGAGAACTCCCGACCCGAGAAACTCCGGGCCGGAGTTCTCGGGTCCGACCTGATTCCTGGTGACATCGGGTAGTCCGGAATTCCAGATTTTGTTGAGAACTCCGTACGGTCTTCGAGTGTGAAGACCGGTGGTGGCAAAATTCTCGTGCCAGAGAGCTGAAACAGCTTCAGCTTGACCTGAAGTGGTGGATTTTCCTCCTCCTCCTCTA
>BRYE01000023.1:19990448-19992948 GCA_030159115.1 Actinidia arguta var. hypoleuca
GTAAAATTAGTAACATTTTGGGCTCTCAGGTTTCCGCCGCACTTTATAAAAAGTCTTGTAAAAATAAATTTGCATTGTTTGGTCTAATTTTTTAATGTCATAAATTATAAAGGCCACGTTTTTACAAAAAAGGTGAGTTAAGCGTTATCTATCTATTATCGATAATATTAGTAGTGTTATATAGGGTCTTTTCAACCTAACAAATAACCTTTTTTCTCTTTTTTCTCTATAATGTCAAACAAAAAAATTAAAAACACAAGTATTACGTTCGTAAAAAAGTTCCTCAACCACTGAAAAAAGTGAGTTAAGCATTATCTATCTATTACCGACAATATTAGTAGTGCTAATAGGGTCTTTTCAACCTAACAAATAACCTTTTTTCTATATAATGTCAAACGAAAAAATTAAAAAAACACAAGTATTACGTTCGTAAAAAAAGTTCCTCAACCACTGAACCAATCCCTGGTCTTAGGAACCCATCCAAGAACAAAACAAGAAATAAGAAAAGACTTTTGAAGAGAGAGAGAGAGAGAGAGAGAGTTACTCTGGCATGGGTGAGTTGTCCTTGATTCAAGGTCCTAGGCTCCATCTCAATGGAGCAGCAGGGGCGAGCCATGTATCAAACACCAACACAAGCCCAAATCTCTCATCCAACATGAATGGGTCGCAGCCCATCACACGATTTCTCTCATTTCCCCTTCCATGGACCCGCCCATTTATAGCCAATCGGACACATTATTTTCTGTCCAAATTCACGGACTCTTCTGACTTAATGACACAGAAATCTGAGGCTACAAAACAAAGGGAACTATCACTTCATTCACATCCCGTGTTCTCCTTTTCAAGTTTTTTTTTTTTTTTTGTATGTATATAAAAGTAAAGATAAAATACACAAAAGTCCATAAAGTATGTGCTCCACGTCACTTTCGTCCTCCAAATTCTATTTTTTTTTTGTTTGGGCCTTTTCAAATTGAATTAAGTTGATCCAATTTCAAATGCAAGTAAAAGTAATAAACATATATATTTACGTTATACACTAATAATTCCTAAATAATTCATGCATCCAAACAATCTTAAAGTGTTAATAAATGAAATTAACAGAATCAACAGTTTAGGGACCAAAGCGACATGAGATTAATTTCTAACATTATTGGCGTATAGCCTAAGTATTTTCACTAACAATTTTAATTGGCGTTTGAAATTAGACCAATTTGATTTAATTTAAGAACTTTAATGACGAAATTAAAAAAATCAATTTTGGTGGACAAAAGTGATATAGAACACATACTTGAGGTCCCATTTGTGTATTATATCCTAAAAATCAAAATCAAAATCAAAATCAAAATATTTCATTTTCACTTCTTTCTTTTTGATTGTTACAAGCACATAAATTCAATTGGCTACTACCGTTGAGGCAGAGTTGTCAAACCCCAGCTGTCAATTAATGGATGCATACTTCAAACCCAAGTCTGGTAATTAGAAATCGGGCCAGATTCGGGTCAAGCTTGTACTACGTTTTAAAGGTGTACTTTATGTTTACCCAAGTCCAGCCCACACCAACACGGGGCGCTATTGTTAAATTTCTTCAATGTGTGGAGCCCATGTATATTTTGATTAAATAGATAAAACTCTCTAAAGTTTAATATATTTTTTACACATTAGAGTATTATTTTAATAGACTCACAAAAAAAAATTAAAACACACTTTTGTTTTCTCTCATCTTTTATTTTTTTTGTATTTAATTATTATTATTTTATTTAATCAAGATTTTATATAATTTTATATCTGTTAACGATAAATGTCTAAAAATATAAAAAAATATTTAATGTGTCTCTTATATGATGTTTATATCTTATTTGTTTTTTAAATTGTAAAACTTTAACGAAAATGCCTGATTTTTTTTATTTTTTTTATAGTGCATGTGGATACGAATAATTATTAATTTTTCTAAATCTTCTCTTCTTTTCTAAATAAAATAAAATAATTGCATAAATAATAACATTTCATACTTTCCATATCCACGGTGTGCCAATTGGATAGAAAAGTCCGTGAATTTGTTAAACTTGCCCAATGAGACCCACGCTATTGGGCTTTTACGGTGGTGTTTGTTAATTCATTAATTTTTATTTTTTTATTTAATAAAAAATAAAAAAATATTTTTGTTGCTATTTATAATTATAAAATAAGACAAAATTACTATCACTATTTTTAAAAATAGTAAAAACAACAAAATTATATTTTTGTTTTGTTTATGTTTTTTTTTCTTCATCCACGTACCTCTCATCCGACCTTTCACCTCCACTTCCACCACTGTCACCGCCGCCTCTTCCTCCACTACCACCACCTACTCTATGATCTTCGTCTTTACTACCACCGTGACTATTTTTTTTTTAAATAGTTTTAAAAAAAATAAACACAAATATATTTTTAATTTATAAAAAACTAAATAAAACTAAACAAACAAACAAAACAAAAAGGGAAGGGATGTTTAAATTCTGTT
>BRYE01000023.1:20005448-20017948 GCA_030159115.1 Actinidia arguta var. hypoleuca
TAGAACGCTCGCGGACTCCCCTTTTCACATTGACCCACTCATCTTGATCGTAACTAAATCCAGAAAATCGAACACGAACTTCCTGTAGTATCAGAGCAGTACTTAGACTTGGAAAAACTTTGAAGATGGGATATTAGAAAAGAAACTATTGAGTTGCATGTGATCTGTCATAATAAGAAATGGGAGGTGTGATCGTGCGACGGTAGCGACACATCTCACGCATATCCTCTACCACAAAGAGCAGCATATGGCTGAAGCCTGAAGGCAATTGTTAAGCCATGGTACAAATTTGACAAATCTCAATTTCTTCTCAGCTATTGAGGCAGGCATATATACATGTACATACCCTTCTTCATGATGCAGTATGCACTTTGCATCGAATAGGGGTAAAAATTGTTACAATTCTATGACTGCGATAATATCCATAGAATATATTGGGAAATAAGCTCAAACTTCTGTAAGATAAGACGGGGTTAATGACCTATGCAAGTGGGGGTTTTCTAGTCCGAATGACTCTGGGGACATTATCTTCGTGTTTGATGAGGCAACTATACATTTCGTGGAGGACTAATAGTTGGGCAAATGGGGTTGTGCCTGCATAAAGCTGACATAATGTGTAATAATGCTGAGCTCATATATCCTGGAGGATGGTGAGTTCCCTTCTCCATCCAAGGTGGCCGAAAAGGTACTGCTGCCCTCAAGCCAATCACCAGCATGTGGTCCACCTAACGAAAAAGTCAAATACTCCAAGGATTAAATATTTAAAATTTGCAAGAGGGCGAGGCTGTGAACCAAAATCATGCTACACCTGTAGCAAAGGTAAAGAAATCAGGGGCACATTCAAGTAGTATTGGCTTAGATGGAGCCTAAGGGCCATGGTTGTGCCAAAACTGCCATTTTACTCAAACACGTCCACACTGTTAATAACAGCCATCAAAGCAGAAGCAATTTTTTTCATATTTCAATGAACAAAGCCAGCTCAATTTCACTAAACAATACTATCACCACAGTTTCCCATTTCTCTTCAAGCTACAGGTGCCATCTCTCCCGGTGTCCTCAATTGTTGATAAACGTAAACGGAAAAGAATTCATTTCTATGCAGTTCCCCAAAACAAATGACCAATTAATGTGTTGGATAGCTTGATACACATTATTAGGCCAATTTGCTATCCGCTTAAGCTTTCGGGACAATCAGTAACTTAACATGGCATCAGAGCTTTGGTTTTTAGGAGATCATGGGTTCAAGCCTCTCCATTTGCATTTGTGCCCTATTTGCACTTTGCTTCTCCTCTTTGCATTCTGTTTCACTCTATGTATGGATACTTGTATCTCCACGTGCAAGCTATATACCTTGACATACATTATTCTAATGGCTTAAGCTTTGGGGACGATTGGTGACTTAACAAGAAGCAAACTTAGCCATCATTTGAAAAGATTCACACAAGACTGAAAATGTTAGTTTCAATCGAAGACAGGTAAAGAGGTGAGAAAAAATTAAATAGAGATGAAAGAAAAATAAATGTAAAGGAACACGTAACTTTTTTTTTTTCCGGCAAACAAAGGCTTACTAAGGAAGCAACTTCTATCAAAAGCATTCATGCAATCCCCAAATAACAGAAAATAAAGTTCTTACAAGTTCGCCCGTACAAAGAACTCTGTAGTTGAGGAAGGCAGCAACATCGTACCTGGAAGGCCAAACAAAATCCTGATTTTTTTTAAAAAATGGTTATGTATCAATTATAATTACCAGGAAACTGGAGATTGATGGTGTTGGGATGAGTCAAGAAACTGCCATATGTTTGATTAATTGTAAAGGTTGGGGATGAACCTTGAAAACCCCTTGTTGTCTTTGTTTTGGAAAAACCTAGAGACAACCCCTTTGACTTATTGGATAGAAACCCGGTGTGGGATGTCAGTAGTTAGATGTAGGCAAGTAGGTGAACCACTATAAAATATTGTGTTCGTTTTGCCATTACATTCTTGTTATTTATTGTTACGTATTTGAACGAATGTATGGTTGTGATGATCAACACCCAAATTCATTGGTTTAACTTTCACCTAATTCGCTAAGAGGAATAGAAGTTGAATATGCTTAATCAGATAAAGGAATTGCAAAAATTCTTGGCTGTCATATTCGAACCCACCCTCACCCCCCAAGGACACACTTTCAGATCAACCCACTTGATTTCATGTTTTTTCTCAAGCATTACGGGAAAATGATCGTTTCAAAATCCATGAAAAGCAATATAGAAGTGCTTTAACTGCTAAGAAAAAATCATTTTATGGCCTTCTCTGTTAACTGACTGCTAGGTGAAAGCTCACCAAGCACTATCCTTAAACGATTTAGCTTCAAATGCCAACTCCGGAAGACCTGCAATCCTTTCACCTGCAGAAGAACTAAAATTATAAGAGTAAGGCATGCAAGTTTTTTCAATTAAAAACTGTACAAAGATTCTCCAATTGAGATGCACTCACAACACATTATGAAGGCTAAGTTGGCTAACTATTTAGGAAGTTCATAGATTGGCTTGAGACGGAGAGAACATATGCATTATAAAATACCCCATGCAACACTGTATTCTAGAAAAAGCAAACTCAAATAGCTTACACATTATCCTCTTGTGCACGAGATTCGCCTCAAGGTAATTGCAAAACCTGCTTTTTCTTCTTTTTTTTTTCTTTTTCCCATCAGGAAACATATCCTCACAAAGTGTTATTTTTTTCTTAAATATTAGCATATCAAATTAAATCTACCTAAAAGGAGCAACATCTATAGAAAGCAGAACTCGCATGGGGTTAAATTGTAGGAGGAAAAATCCATTCATCTTATTTATTTATTTTTTTTGTTTTTTTAAGCTCATCTTTTCTCTTCTTTTCTTTTTTTTTTTGTTTGAGACCAATTCATGGGCATATAAGGGCAACACATGGGGAAAAAAATCATACAACATATATTCATGAGAATAGTGTCTTCTGAACCACACATGTTGAGCAGAAAGAGAACCTTTAGACTTTAGAAGTATTTCTGGTGCACTGACTGTTAAGGCCAAATTTGAACGGGGGATAAACTCTTCATGGGCAATGGTTGAAGTAGGGACTTTAGCATCCAATTCCTTTTGTTTGTCAAGGAACCAACTTTGCACCTACATTAAGGCAAGGCCAAGTTAAGGGGCTATGAAAGGTTCAGACAAGAACATAACAAACAATTGACAAGGAAAAAGAAAGAAATAGAGAGTGAAATAAGAACCTGTTCCCATTCTATAGCAGGTTTTCCAGTTCGATACTTTGAGCAACTGCATAAAATGGGGCATGCCCAATACAAACAAAATTAACATTTAGACAATTTTCCTGTTAAACCACAAACTTCTTATTCCAGGGTAAAGAATTATGTTTTATTGATCCAGAGTTTACAATAAGATGAAGTTAGATTGGATTCACCTAAAATAAGATGAAGTTAGATTGGATTCACCTAAAATTGTTTACAACCTCTTCGCAAAACTCTTGGCTTAGAGATTTTTCACCTACTTCCTTGTATAAGTTCTCCAATACCATAATCTATCAAAGAATGCAAAAAAATGGGTAAGTTTTCAGCGAAATGCGAAGCACATTCAAAAATAGTCCAATTTGATTGCACAAGAAAAATCGATGTTGTAAACAGGTTACAAGAAAGCTTTTTCTCTATGCCATGAGCCTGGATAATGGAAACATTTAGCCTCTAGTCCCAAGTCAGAGCACAGTAACTAAAGACCATGCCCACAGGAACTGTTAGGAGGACTTTGGCACATTGTTTTGCTATAATACTGCATCTCAATCTGTATATATATAAATATAAAATGTCAAAGCATCATAAATTTCTTGAGAAAAGATTTAAATGCCCTTCTTTAAAAAGGCAAGATTTATGAGTTAATCCCCTTTTGTTTTATCAGTGCCGTGAAAAGAATCATCCGTCCTCAGTGGGAACACAATTATTGGAACAGAAAAGCAACTTTAAGCTCATGCCGAGATATATCAAAATAAAGGAATGGGGAGCAGCACCAGTAAACAATATCTGCTCAGAAGATGGAGAAAATGAGAAAACAATTAAGCTCATGCCCAGGCAAAGTGTAAGAAGTTGGAGGAGAATGCACAAACTTTAATATGAATGTGGTGAAATAACGTAATTACATTACATTTATGTAAAACAGTGTATTATATTTACTAATTGGTGGCACATCATCTCTGCAGAGCTCCCAATAGCTCAAACACAGTTCACCAGTCACGAACAAGGTATTAATTATTCAAAAGGTATCTTGGCAAAGCATGTTTCCATGCATCATAAAATCATGATTATATAAATAAATGTGTGTGCGTGTGCATGTGTATATATATATATATATATATATATATATGCAAAGATAAGGTAGTGTTCTTACATAAGTATCTAACAGCAAGGAGTATTGAATTTAAAGGGAGTAGAAATAAAGCTGCAGTCCAGCACTGTGAACTAAAATTCAACCTCTGAAGATCACTGGAGTTTCAAGTTCCAAAAAGGATGCTTATAAATGATTCCTCGCATTGAAAATCATCCATAAGTCCAAAGACAAATATGCTGGCAACATATAGGAATGAAAGAAAGGTACATGAATGGCAATGAGGTAACTAAGCATCGAGAACACATGTAAACAAATCATAACTCACAGTATCCTATCAAGCCACCAACTCCAGTTCCACTTTACACATTTTGACATAAGCATCCATTACCAGTAACATTGTGGCTGGGAAATTTCTTTGGAAAGAGGGATTGAAAATAGGTCTAATATGTGACTTTCTTTGAGGTTTTAATTGTCCCACCACCGAAGTAGTTTGCTGGTTGGGGTTGAATAGCATCACACCTCCAAGAGTATAGGTTACAACAAAGTCACAAGATCTTGTGGTTCAGTAATACGTAAGATCTTCTTTAATAACTTCTCTACCACATTGTGTGTTTGGCTAACAAAAAATCAATTGAGAGAGATTTCAACAAAACACAAAATTTTGATTACAATACCTGTTTATAGAGAGTCAAGAGTCAACAAAAACTCACTTTCATGGAAGTTCATGATTTTTCATGAAAGACACCTCAAATGAAAGAAGATGTCTTTCAATTTAAGTGACATCCTAGGATTAAAAAAGTAATAACCATCTCTCATCATTCCAAGTTTTTAATATTACCATCTCTAGAAAAATTCCAATGCATTGCTCCCATTGCGGTGATTGGGGAAGAGCATGCTTGCAGTCACCAAGGCATACCAAATAGATTATAAGGGTAACCTTCGGATACCAATGAAATTGGTTCCACTGCACAAGTTACATGGTGCAGTATCATATCATTAGCCACTGGACAGAACTCTGAATAGCCAATAGGTAACAAACTCTTCTCCAACACCAAACCCTAGCCCGAGGGAGAAACAGGACATAAACACACTACTTAATTTTCGTTGTTAGCAAACAAATGCCCCCTTGTGGTTTTGCCCACATGGCGTTGGAGACTACTTAATCCTATACATAAGTATATTTTTTTCAAAACTATAAGTTTTTGGTACACAGTTCACATACCTCATTTTCAAAAGTATTTGATAAACAAAACCCATATACCAGCTTGAAGGCTGAATCCCACATTGGAGGTGACAGGAGTTTACAAGCTAATATAGTTGTACATAAACTGATATTTCCTATAAAGCTTAAACTGAACCACAATAATCAATTCCAAAGCAACCCATTACACAAAACCATATGACTGGCCATTAGAAACACACAGCACACACAGGCAGAGGAAATGCAAAGTAGAGGTGTATTGGCGTCAGCAGAGCAATCGCATGACAGTAAACACCAAAAGCAACAATACTCCAAGCATTAGATGCTGTGGAATGACAAAGGTCTAAGAGCTAATCCACGCAACGGTGTGAAATTGAAAGCAGATTCAAGAGGAAAGAAAAAGGAAATGAATTGAAGTTACCTCAGCTAGTGTAAACTCAGGAAGATCATCCTTCAATTCTGTAAACTCGAATCTATCCATCTTCCCGGAGAGAGAGAGAGAGTTCTGCAACACGGTTTTTCTGTCCCGAAGAGAGATTTTGAGGGGCGCTCTATTCGCATCCCCTGATTTTCTCAGTACACTTTTGTCTCATTACACCAAATGAAAATTATAGGGCTTCCCTTGTTTTCTTGGAACAACCAATGTATCCCCAAAATACCCCCATCTTCAACCTCCAAACCCCAACCCCAGCCACCACCGGCTTCCACCGCCATCCACGGCCACTCGCCGTTTCTAGCCCGATCTTCCTCTCCCCCAGCCCCCTCCTCGCCTCCGCCTTCGCCAACAGCGTAACGAGAGAGAGAGAGGACTGACGACGGCGGAGGTAAGGGTGGGGAGTGAGCGACGGCGGTGATGGTATGTACGGGTGGGGTTAAAGAGTTAGGGTTAGTTGGGGTTGGGTTGGGTCAACTTGGGTGGTGGTAAAAGAAAGGGTAGAATAGTAATTTGAGGGCGAAGTCTGGAATCCGGAGTCAGGCCTTCTGGGCCGCAGGATCCAGGTCTCGGTTTTGGGGCCCGTCAGTTTTCAAAAGATCTGGCCCAATAACACTGTGGAATGGTTTGAACCAAGCCCTATTTTCGTCCCTTGATTTCCTATTTGGGGAATTTCAAATCAGTTAATAGTGGAGTGAATATTATCGAGTTTTTTTTAAAAATGAGTTAAATTACAAAATTACCCCGCATAATTAGATCTTGGTAATAAATAAAACTCTCGAGTTTATAAATTTAAATTAACCCCTAAATTTTTTAATCTATCACAATCCAAAACACTCCATCAGCTTTCATTTATGTAACTTGGCACAATAATTAGGAACGATTAGAGAAATTACTAGAGGACAAAAAGCAAAGCATTAAAATGCCCCTTACTATGAAATAATGATTATTTCCATCTCACCGAATCACCCAGTAACAACTAATTTAGCTTTTTATATTTTATTCACTCTTCAACCTTTTATCGGGGTTCTATGCGACATCGTGGACATCATTAGAGTTGGAGGCATGGTGTCTGTGTCTAATCCAATTGTAAAATTGTACCTATAATGTATATCACTTCAGGTGTGACCACCGAAATCATCGGGCCAGTGGCTGGAGGTTTGGTTGATTTTCACAATCTTCTTTGCCTTCATGGAGTATGCTTTCTCCATTAGAATTTTGATCTTCCAGATGAGGTAACAAACTGTTTGAGTCAAAGTGCCCTTTTTAAGTGTATGTGTATGTGCATGTGCGCGCGTGTGAAATCATCCAAGATATGAATTGACGTGGAACTAGATGATTGGTGGATTCCCATTTTAGGATAAGAAATGTTGTTTAAATTAGTGGTATACGTGATTACATTCGGTGTTTGTTCTATTTTTATTTTATTTTATTTTTTTTATAGATTATTATATTCAAAGGTTTGAAGAATAAAAGATTGAAATCACCGAGTCTTGAGTGGGCTCACTCAAGGGACAAAGCACCCACCCCAAATTCGCTAGCCACGTCGCTAAACATAGTTGGAACATGGTCCCCATAGTAATTTTAGAGAGGGATGTGGTGGAAACGAGGCAACGAGTTAACATCAAGGTTACGGTCCATAATTATGAGGGGTCTCTTCATCCAAAAGCGTGTTGTGGCACGTTCTGTGCATCAGAACACTTGTCGTATATCATCTTTTGATAACTCAGTATACGACTCACTTGGACCAATTTCATTTTTCACGGGTGTGGATCCAATTAAATTTGGTGTTCGTCTCATACAAAACGGTCAATTACTAAAATTTTATGCCACATGTGTGAGAGTCGAACTCTGAGTTTACGCTTCATGAGATCCAGGGGCAGACTCATCCTTGGCCGAGGGTAGGCGGTCGCCCCTTTGAAATTTTGGAAAAAAAAAATAAATTATTTAGGATAAAAAAAAAATTTAAATTTGTTTTAAAAAAAATGCTATTAATATATAGAATTTTGAATATTATCGTATTCATTGTATTATCCTAAAATTTATCATCTTATTCAGTAACGGAGTGACATGGTGACAAAAGGGGGCAGCTGCCCCCCTCAACTTTGAATTTTTTTTTTTACCTATAGTTTAAGAATCTTTTTACAATTTACCCCCTCAAAAATTATAAATTCTCTCTTAAAAAAAATATAATTTATCCCCCTGAAAATTTTTTCTGACTCCGCCACTGATTTTATTGATGAAAAAATTTTGCCCACCCTGAAAAAAAATTCTGAGTCCGCCACTGATGAGATCCCTTGTCGCATATCAACTTCGCTCCAAGTTTCTTCCACGATTTTGTTGGATCATGTTTTCAACCATCTAATATGAAAATTAATTAGCGTTCAATAAGTGAAGACAATTAAAGAAAGTCTTTTATAGCATTTGATTCTTACTATTAGAGAGCGAGGGAAAAAATTTGTATTTGGGTGTCGATAAAGTATTACAAATATTATTTTATATTGTGAAGGGATGATCTATTTAAGATAGTACAATCAATCACAATATTATAAAATAATAAAGATGAAGAAATATAATATTGTAAAATATATTATAATATATTATGCAATATAAGAAATTATAATATTATAGAATATATTGCATATCTATAATAAAAATACAAATATTTTTAAATATTTTAAATTCCCTCTCACTATTTATGTTTGCAATCCATTTGAATTAATTCAATGGATGAGATTTCACATGAGAGTCTGAGACTATTTTTTTCTCTCAAAAAATATCACTTCTTTTTTTTCAAATATATGGGGCCCACATAAGTCGTGATCCAATGACAAAAAAATATCTAAAAGCTGGACTTATTTTTTATCCATTTTATTATTTTTTAGTGAACTCACGCAAAAGAAAAAAAAACTAAACCAATTACCAATTTTTTCAAACCCAATTTCTAATTTCAAAACATCAATAACCAATTTTTTCTTCTCATTTCTTTTAATTTCTTTTATATTTTTATAGCAATGTATCTATTTATATTTTTATATGTCGTTTATATTTTATATGATTTTTAAATTATAAAACTCTCTAACGTGTATACCAAAAACCATTGAATTTATTTATTTATTTCTCTTTTTTTTTTTGGGTGTTTGATGAAATTGTTGGGAGAAAGTGAACTCCTTCCACCTACCATGGTTACTTGGTCATGTAGTGGTGACTAAATTGCATTCCCACCTACCTTTGGCAGCTACTTCTTCATCTTGATAATGCCAAGGAAACAGGACATTTCCACATCACGTGTCTACGATCCAAAATTCATGAATGAATGGGAATGAAATTACTAAAGTAGCCTTACACGACCAAAAAAAATGATCAAAGCCGACGACGATGGCTACCATGGGTCCTGTGACATGTCACTGTTTCGGACAGTTGGATTCTTCTGCAATTGCATTATTTTATCGGTTCGATTCATTTCATGGTGGGAGTCACAATCCCACGTCTGTTTCCTCCTCACCTTCCATCGTTTGTATCGCGAATTAAAGTCTTGTTTGGCTAGTATTTTTTGTGTTACTCCTTTTTTTCCTTTTCTGTAAAGTTACAAAACAGTGACTAACTTCCGTTTGGATTAGCTAAAAAATTTTAGTTTTTTCACTTTTGATTAAATATAAAAAGTCATATAAATATTCTGCATGGTATAGCTAAAAAATCATCTAATTATTAGTTATGAATTTGTTGGGTTCACTAAAAAAATAAATCAAACGATGACTAAAAAATTATCTATTCAACCAAAAAAATCAAGCCAAACGGGTAAAGAAATTAATTTTTTAACCTAAATATAGTTAAAAAATTAGGTCAAACGGGACTAAATAATTATCCTTCTATGAGTACATATTTGTAGTCCAAACAAAAACAAATCATGGAGAGAAACGACCACCATCCCAAATGAAAACCTTGGTGTTGCAGCACCCCGAATAGATGGGTACCCAAAAGACAAATTGGGATGCAAATAACAAGAAAATACCAGCCCTACATCTCAACATTAGAGACAACCCTCACCCAACTCTTACCAACCACGGTGTTTGTAAAAAACTTGTTTATGCATGTACTGTGTTTTTGCTATCTTAAAAGTTATGTAATTTTTTTATTTCTGATTAACTATAAGTCAAAAATAACTTAAAAATGTTAGAAGAAGTTGATTTTTATAAAGTTTCAAATAAATACTTTTTAACTTCTGCTTTTTTATAGTCAAAGTTTACACAAGTTCAGTAAATACTTTAATAACGTGTTATTGCTCACAATTTTTTCATGGTTCATTGTTGTGTGGTGTGAGTTTATGAAATAAGAGAAATGAAATCGAGGATAGATATCTGCGGTGGGCCTACGGCTGTGTGGGTGGTTGTAGTCGGTCACTAGTCAATAAGGGCCTAGCCGCGACATAGAAACAGTGAGAACGGCCGCCGGAGCTATTTTCGAAAAATAACTTTTCGACAGTCAAATTAGATGACCGAAAAATATATATAGAGAGAGAATGTGTGTATGTGTCTGGACCAAAGTTTGCGTACTTTTTAGAGAGAGAAATGCTGAATTTATATGGATTAACTCGGCACGTGTCTTGACGCGTTAGTTGTTTTGTCACTAGACAAACTATAGCTTAACGCATGTTCGGAAGTGTTAACTGCTGATACAACCACGCTCCTAGGGTCTGATTGGTAGCCTATCATCATATTACTGACGTCTCCATCCGGGCGTGGAGGCTGTCAGAAGAAACTTCGATGTGCAAGTTATCTTTTATCTCCTAATATTTTTCGGAATTGTCACTGGGCGTTGTCCCTTGTCCAAGCTTTAACACGTTTATTATTCCGAATTTGCTAAATAGCAATAGCTCAAAAGTAATGATGGCCTTAATTGGGACAATGCCTGTGTTTAATAGTGTTTGCACTGAACTCTGACGTAGAGGACTACCAAGCTTACTTCATAGCGAAAGCTCGGCGGAAGCTCCTACCATAAAAATGCCAGATTCTGTCATTGTATAATTTGTTATTTTACAATTGTGTATAAAATACACATATTGTATACATTTTCCGCTAATTTATTATTAAAATATAACAATAGCTGCTCAAATATGTTCTAATTTTCCTTGTATTCACAGCCTCAACCTTATGGTTTATGGGTCCTTGGTGCATGGCAGCATGGGTCAAGGGTCTTTATCACATATTATAATCTTGCCCTTGGATGCTGAAACATATCCTTGTCAGCAACACAATCATACCATCCCAATCAAGAATGGCAACGGATGGTCAGATCCAGCCTTTTATATCCAATATACTAAAATTTATGGGATTTATTTTTTTATAATTGGGTGATCACACAATAACTCGACTAATCTCAAGACTTTAAAGTTAATAATTAAGCTCTCATAAACTCTTTATATCAGATCAGTTCAGAAGCTTTTACCACCATATTACAAACCGTTAATTAATCTATGAAATAAAAATTAAAATTTTCAAATTAAAATCAATTTGAACAGAAGTATATAAACTCTATCAACAAAGTTACGAAAAATGACAAGTGAATAATTAAAAAGATAAGACGATACAATAATTCCGAATAATTTTTTTTTTTCACCAAATCATTTATCTAGACACACCCTAAACCTTTTTGTTTCTTTTTCATCACAATCCTCCACGTTATTTACAACTCCGGAAAGTGATCCGAACCGCACCATATCTAAAACCCACCTGCCCTAAGTCACAACCACAGCTCACACAGGGGGCCCACAACACAGTTCCATGCACTAGAGAGAGAGAGAGAGAGATTCAATTTTTGCTCGTTTGCTGCCATCTCATTTATATACTGGGGAGGCAATTAGGAAAGAGAGAGAGAGATTAGGGGAGACATTGAGAAGGGAGTTGGCTGCACTGAAAGAGTCCTTCCTCTCTATTCTCTCCCCATTCCCTTTCTCTCTTCAGGAAGACTGCCTTCCCCTATATCCGTCGCCATGATCTCGTTGAACGGAAGCAGCTTTCTGGTAATACAAACCCTAGATTTCTTCAGATTCGTCGATTCAGCTTTCGATTTCTGGGTCTCACCTGTTTCGATGCTTTGCATTGAGCATCAAGTTTTTTCGTATTTTTTTTCAAATTTCTTGAATCAGATTGGTACTAGACGACCCATTTTGTCGGTTCCAATTTCTGGGTCCTCTTTTCTTATTTTTGGCATTAAATAGATCAATTTCTCTGACCCACTTCTTTTTTGAAATCATGTTTTTTATTAAGATTTCTTGATTTTGATTCAAAACCCATTTTTTCAATTCCAATTTCAAGCACACCCTCTTCAATAATACCTTCAAAATGTTCAATCTGCTTCGCAACTCTCGGCCCTCTTTCTTGACCCACTTATTTCTTGATTATGATTCAAAACCCATTTTTTCAATTCCAATTTCAATCACACCCTTTTCCAGAATTCCTTCAAAATGTTGAATCTGCTTCGCAACTCTCGGCCCACTTTCTTGACCCATTTCATATTA
>BRYE01000023.1:20025448-20027948 GCA_030159115.1 Actinidia arguta var. hypoleuca
CAATCTGTCAAGGAACCCTTTCTGAGCAGTCTCTTGGAGAACAGAGACATCGAAACGCATCTCGTGTGTGGATGCTGCTTCAAACTTTGTCCAAAGCTCCTTCTTTAAAGTGTTCTCTCCCGGATGCTTCCCCGTTCGAAAAATGCTTTCCGGTTCCTTCCACATGGGAGTGCTCTCAATTAGGGCTTTGCTACAACTAATTTCTACAGAAAAAATTCAAATATTAGTTAGTGAAAAAAACTAGTTCAACATGTTCTTTGGGATAAAAAGAAGCATAATACCTTGACTACAGAATTTCCTTGCTAGAAGATGATCTCTTCTGGCATCGTTTCCTTTCACCAAGTCTGTCGTCAGATTCTTGACGCAAGAAGGTGTTGGCAACTGACAATTGCTAGTAGCATTCACCATTGATTTCTCATCAGGCGGTTCCATTAGAATGCAGGTTTTAGGGGGAGACATAAGCCAATCTGGTGATGTTTCTACCCCTTTCCTTCCGTTTCCCAGTTTTTGAGTCTGTTGTATCCCAAATAGTTCCGGGTATTTCAAAGCCAAATTCTCTGATACTTCACTTCCGGAAGATTCAGAAGTTTCTGAGCCACTAGATTCTAGAATGCCAACGGGAAATGGGGTTGATTTTCGGAACCCATGATTACCTTTGTGAGATAGCTCAGAAATGGGTTCAAGCAGTACACAAGACTTAGGTGGTGACATCTTCTGGCAAGGAGTCATAACAAGAACACAGCCATCCCTTTTTGAGAACTTAGGTGGAGAAACAAATCCATGTTCCATATTGCTTTCCCTTTTAGTCACAAGAGAATCAGAAACTTTACTTGGGGTTGGCTTTATCTCGACACCTTCAAGCAGATCACCATCTGTTTCCCCTGAAATAGCGATAAGTGATTGTATTGCAGGAGTAGTGTTAGAAGTTATCTTTTCAATTGCCGCTTTAGATGAACTTTGGAATTTGGACGAAAAAGCTTTTGGTCTTGGCAGGGGTGTAAGAAGAAAAAGTTGTCTACCGCCCTCGGTTGTACAGTCAGCACGCCAAGAAACTAATGGTGAAGGAGAGACCAGTGAGTCGAGTTTGGTATGCTCTGGGCTTTGAATTACATCACTTGTATCTTCATTTGCAGGAGGAACAGTTTTCCTCACCAAAGAATGTCCCAACTGATTCTCAGAACCAGTAGAGTGACTGGAGAGTGCTTTCTGAAGTCTGGGAGCCCATGGCTGCACTTGAATAAAAGAACAAAACCAAAAGCAAAACCATAACATTTATCATTTATGCAACAAATGGATGCAAATAAACACAAGGCAACAGAAATCAACTAGAGCATCAACCTTCAGCGAAGATTGGATTTCGGACAAGACTTGCGCGAAAGATTCAATTTCCTTGCTTCCAATTTTACTTGTTACTTTAGCTTTGAGTGCTTGCATAACAATTTCATCAATCTGCAGTGGAGAGAATAGTTAATGCACTGTTCACACATAGACTGAAGGAAATAATAACTTAGTTTGTGAAGAAATGGGAATAAAGAAAATTTGAAGTCCAGTGAAATAACAGAAGGCCAAAATCTCATCTGTACTAGAACATCAACAGCTGACTTACAGAAAGAGTCCAAATTTATTCAGCACCAAGTGCACATACCACATATAATCCAAAATCAACGCAATAAGATGTCAAACCAAAGGGAGGGAAATTGAAGATTTAAACAATAATCAAATTACCATCAGAAGTGAGAAACAAGAAGTGATGTGAAATATTTAAAACTAATCTGAAAAACTACAGCATACTCCCCGAAGATGGTCCAATCCATGTTAGAGAGGACACCATGGCTCCAGCCTAAGTATCTGTGGAGTTAGCAGGCCCCTAGAATAAGTAAAGGACACTAGAAAATTCAGGTCAAATTGAATTATAAACTCAGTTGATGATTAAAAATCTATTGTGCAAAAAATCGTGTATTACTGATGTAAATGACGCTTTAGAAAAAACAAAAATAAAAACTATATAGGAATAGCGCGTCTTATTAGTTCACCCTGCGCTTTCCAGATCTTTTTAACAAGTCCCAGATGAATTTCTCTAATGTTCACAGGAACTACTGGAAAATTTTCTTTGGAATATTTTATAGAAGTATTATCCCAGTTTCTGAAACAAATTCCTGGAGAAATGGGCTCGAACATATTCATAAGTGCAGTAGAGCAGTGCGTTTAGCACATATAATATTTTATGCCACAGATAAATTATAGTCTTATCCAGTTTTACGGAATTGAAGGATGACAAATCTAAAGCTTCAAATTTCATACATAAAGTCCCAAACCAAGAAATATAGTCGGAGGCTTATAACCGAAGTGGTATCCCATGGAAGATATTTATTCAAAGTGTGGTTTCAATTTTCAAATCCCATAATTGATGAAATCAGATGTACTAATCAATCAGACCATTTGATTGCATCAAATATGGACAAATATACTCAACAGATTCACAGTCCACAAGCAAAATCAA
>BRYE01000023.1:20030448-20040448 GCA_030159115.1 Actinidia arguta var. hypoleuca
AACCCTCGACTCCAACAGCTAAGCTATTGACCAAAATCATGGGTTAATATTTTAATGCCCACTAGCAAAGGGACACTAATAATTCCATTCTAGAAAACATGTTTATATTTTCACACTTTAGGGTCCATACCTAACTTTTTGATTCGCAAGAACATAAAATGTCATATTTGGTGGGTAATTTGCTTGTAGCAGAGAGAGAGAGAGAGAGAGAGTGGGTAGTTGGGGTTTAGATTTTAGAAAGATGAATTTCATCATTGTTGATAAAAATAAAATAACATATCTAAAATAATAATAATAAGTATATATATATATATTTAAAATAAAATAAAAAAATTTGCTCAGATGTCTTGATGAAATTACCCACGTTTTTCAAATAAAAATATCCATCACTTGCTTTAATATTTTATTTGAGGTGAATATATCTCTTCATGATTTTGAATGACACACCAACTATTTTTTATTTATTATTATTTTTAGATAGTTTTATTTTTTTATTTTTTTGTTTGCATATTATATTTTCAGGAAGTATGGGATGAAGTAAGCTTGTTTGAGTAACCAAATCATTGCCACACAATAAAATTGACGAGGCATTGATGATACAGTGAACTGTTTGGAAGTTGGGTTTGTGGAAAAATAAAAATAAGTAAATAAAAAGAGAAAAGTTAAAATTATCTAATTGCGTCAGGAAAAACATAAAGAGAATCATCCATCAAATGTGAATATTTATAAGTAAATTATATTTGTCTTCACAAATCCATTAATTTACCAACTTTAATTATCAACCGGCATTTATTTGGTACAAAAATGGCGTCGATCTCATTTAAAATAGTGAGTCCCTTTATTTTAAGTTTTAATTGAAGAAAAGTTTAATTTTTTGGTGTGAAATTTCTCATATCGTAACTAGAATGAAGAGAAGTTACCAAGTAAGTTTAGAATACCGTATCATTATGCTGATAGTACATTTAATCAATTGAAATTCACACCCCCATTCTCCTACAAAAGGATGCGTCCGTATGACATGTGAGACCCATGCCACAAGTGGCATCCCTATTGTGAGAGATTGGCATTTCAATTCGATGCCACCGGATAAGAAGATATTGGACGGAGAGTTCCAAGTGGCATAAAGAGATCGAGCAAAGAAGTCATTGGTCATTGTCTTGGTTGATATCATAAAATCTTGACCTAATTCATAATTGGGACTTGAAAAAGAAGTCATTGTCCAATGAAATCAAGAAGATTTCATAAATCCTAATCATGGAGCATCATTACCTAAAATAATCACTTTTTAGAATAAAAGAAATACTAATGAGCTTTTTGGGCTTCCTTTTGGAAACAAGTGGATCCATTGCATCAAGGCCAAAAATATTGCAATCCAATTAAACCTTAGCCAATAACTAAACAAAGAAGCTTTGAAGTTGGTTGTTATCAACATCTTACTACTTTTCTAGCCACCAAATCCATGCTTCTTATTATCACTATCACCATCTCTATCTTTTTCCAATTAAAAAAACATTGTTTTGATTCCCCCCCTTCGTTTTTGTTGCTTTAGATTCATAAAACAAATCCGTGATAAAATATTTGCAAACATGATTTTATACAGATATTTAATTTGAAATTGTGTGATGCTGATAGTTTCAAAATTATGAAAGTGACGAATCTTTTGTTTGGAGATAAGACAGTCTTAAGCCGATTATTGAAAAAAATTATGGTTTTTTTTTTTTTTACAAAAGCTCATAAATGCTGATAATTGGGAAGTTGGCGACATATTTTTTAATCTTTTTATTTTTTGCATAAAAGAGAAAAGAAATGGACCAATAATAGAGTGGCATGTGGGCCAAAAAAGAGAGCAAAAGCAGAAAGAGCATAGGGTAGTAGTACACATGACACATGTCTTTCAAAGAAAGTGATGGAGCCATTGAGTAAAATGTAGAACAAAACTAGAGGTGTACTAAAATACACTCTTACACTCTAGAATTTTTATTAAAATTTTATTTTGAACTTTCATATTAAATCGTGTCAGTTAATTCCTTACATTTTCAATAAATTGTCAATGTAAATTTTTTATTCATCTATTGTTCAGTTAAGTGATGGAAAATAGGTAATTTAACCTTATAAAAAGAGCCCATGTTACCTTTTAATTGAATAAAAAAATTAAAGAAATGACTGCATTAACCTGGGCCTGAAGTGTAAGAAATTGATTGACATAATTAAAAATAAAAAATAAAAAATAAAATTTAAGTAAAAGTGCAAGGTCACCAAGCGTGTGTCCGTGAGACGGGCAAATAGAAGGGGGTTGGTTGGTCTATAGAAGTGATTGGGTGAGTACTTGATCACAAGTTAGAATACGTCCATCACTACATCCAAAAGTGAGGAGGGACAAATTCTCATAAATATGATGGTTTTGTGTTCAAAATGTCACAGATTCGAGTCTTTTTGTGATTATTGAAGGCTTGTTCGACCGTTAATTTTAGGACCTCAAACTAATATTCCTCGAATTCAATTAGCTATTAACTTGAGGAACTCATACTAGTATCCCTTGGATCCAATTAAGATGAGCAAAAATCATAGTTATAAAAATCGAATCGAACCGGCCGATTATACCGGGTCAACCGAAAACCGGATCATAAATCGGTACGATTTAATTAATTTATCAAAAATGCATATGAACCGGATTGAACTGGTCGAACCGGCCGATATTTTAAAAAATCATTGAACCGACCAATTAGCCATTAAGTTCAGGACCTCATATTAGTATCCCTTGGATCCAATTAAGATGAGCAAAAATAATCGGCTATAAAAAAAAGTGAGGAAGGACACAAGTGGGTGTTGTGGTTGTGATTATAGTGGTGTTACTGTTCCTATTACTGCTGTTGATAATGACTTGTACAGATGATGCTGAAAACGTGGAAATTAATTTCTAAAAACAGGGGCAGCTGCCATTGATAGTCCCCCTCATTTGAACAATGCCCAAACTAAAGGAGATTTTGATAGAGAGAGAGAGGGATTTGATGTGGAGAGCACAATGCAAAAGGACACAGAAGGGAGCTTGATTCCATTTTACCTGGTGCCAAGCAATCCTTTCGATAATAATGTTTTCTATTTCTTTCGATAATAATAATGTCTAACAACAAAAAAGAAAGTTTCCTATAATTGTAGACATGCTTGATTCGATTTTACTTGGCGTGCAGCCATGCCGTTGATGGTGTTTTCCATTTTATTTGCATTTGAGATAAGACACACCTTTGAACAGGGGGCTAATGCGCCCAGCGTGAATTCCATTAACTACTAGACGACTCCTCTCTCACTCCTCATGACACAAAGGGCATCATTACAGGTACGACTAATCACAAGAAAAGGGCATGTCTATCTCAACGATTTGCTTTTTCAATTATAAGCCTATCATTGTGACATAATATAAATATTTTATTTTTTTTTCCCTCGTTCATTAAATAGACTTTCATTAAACAATTCTTCTAATCACCGCTCACTGAGTTGTAATTAGTCTACACAATGAATAGATGTTTATATATTTTTTTGGTCGCTAACCGCGGTTAATATTTTGAGAACAAGTGAAATTGCAAACGAGTTGCTGGGCGCGTAATAGCATACCAACAAACATGGGATGAAACCAAAATATTTATTCAATGAGATTAAATTTATAAAATTATATATAATTATAGGATAATAGTATAATTTTATTTTTTAGTGGGATCAAAATTATAAGTATTTTTTTTCAGTTGAGTGACAGTGCAATTTTTTTTTGAAATAATAATGTAATTTTTTTCCCATTGTTGTGCCTCCGCCTGCCTACCAAAGGCCAATTAGCAATTCCGACCCTTGCGTTCCACATCAGAAATTGCACGCGCTACGAGTGACCGTGTAATCCCTTCCATTTGAGAAAAAAGAAAAATATTACTATTGACCATTGTAGTTTAAGAAAAATTCTAATTTGCTTCCTATTGTTCTAATCTGAACAATTACAATATTATAGTTACTAATCAGTGCGAATATAGTCCCTGTATTCAAATCTGTTAAAAATACTAATGAATTTGGATGGATGGATGGAAATTGATCGGAAATTGCAGAGTTCTAGTTATTTAAATTAAAACTATATATGCACCTCCTAAGCTAAACTTTACCAAACCTACAGGCACCAACGATTCAATTATCCCAAGGTTAAGTGACTAGACTAGAGAGGGTGGGCGTTAAAGGTCGAACATGTTGGCCAGTGGGAGGCCAGAATGTGCGTCAACGATGTTTCACGCGTGGGAGAGTGGGAGGAGTGGACAAAAGACACGTGTCGGTAGTGCACTCTATTACAAAGTGAGCAGGGTTTGTGGGGACTTGGGTGGCGTTTCTCAGTATCCAAACCACACCAGTCCAAAAGAATTCACCATTTTTTAGAACAAGGCTCCGGTAGATTTTTATGGGTTTGTATAGTTATTTTAATTTCTAAATTTTATTATTATTCAATTATTATTAACGAAAAAAGTCATAGAATATCAAAAGAAATCACATAACTTAGGTGATTTTAAAAAAAAATTTAAACTCTATCGTCAAGAAGAGTAAAAAAAATTATAGTTTTTTAATTAAATAATAAAAAATATTTATTAAGGTTCCGTTTGATAATACTTAAAAATTAAGCTTTTTTTTTAAATTTGTTATCAAAAAAATTAAGATTTTTTGACTTTACTTTAGCTAAAAATAATAATAAGAAAAAGCAAAAAAAGCAAAAAAAATTAATTTTTTTGCTTATAAATTTTTAAAAAATCAGCTAAAAAATTGGTACCAAACATAGCCTAAATAAAAAAAACACTATAAAAACTAGAAAAGCGAGGCCTAATTTCTCGTCTGCAAGTCCTTTTGAACCTGTGACAAACAGCAATAATATTAGGCGAGAATTTTATGCCGACCATTGTGACGTCTCTTTCACGTGGTCTACTTAACAAACCCCCCTATTGGATTGATCTGGGAAAGGGAAGTTACTTGACAAAAACAAGAAGGAATTGTCAAAAAAAATAGCACAAATGAAACAACTTCTCCGTATCTTTTTCGATCCTACAACAAGAGTGTTGTAGCTTTTCAACCGGACCGATACTTACATGCGAAGAAATTACACTTTTCACCCTTGCAATCTCATCAGAATTTCATTTTGCAAATTCTACTTCTAATTATATTGGTAAACTCCTTACAATTTAGGTTACGTGCCAATGTAATACTTGAGTCTATTTGTTATTTACTTACATGACAAAAAGAGGCTACGCAGTACTAATTGTATAGAAGGCAGTCAGAAAGGTCATATTGACACTGACTTTGCATTTTTTACATCTAATTGTGTCAATCAATCTCTTATACTTTCAGTCAAGTGATTTTATCTAGTTACGCGATGGAAAGAGGTCATGTAGTTATACAGATTTAGTCTAGGTGGCACATAATCATACGAAAGACAAACAAGAAAGCCGTGTACATTTGACCTAAAGTATAAGGGGTTTAATTAATACAATTAAGAAATAAAAGGTGCAAAATAAAATTTTAGTCAAAATATAGGTGTGCAAAGTGAAATTATGGGGATTGTTTGTTAGCTAATAAACTTGAATTTCCTAATTTGTATTGGACTTGTGCACACGTGAACTATATACTTCAGATATTTGACTTTAAAGCAATGTCACCTACCTAATGACCAAAATGAATTGGTTTTAGGTGCAGATTTGCATGACTAATTATTATTATTATTTTAATATAAAGACCCATTGGAGGGCAACATGGTCATAACAAGACTAGTAACCTGGTAACTCTCCTTGATACGACGTCGTGAAGTCATTTGGGATATGTGTGGACGGCAAGAGGGAGAGGAGACAAGATCACGGGATCTGCATGTTTTTATATTAGCGTAAACTGCATTTTGTCTTCTAGAAAGTATTGAGTGATTCTCACTTTGCCCCACTAACTAATAATTTTTTTATTTTATACATTTAACTATATAAACTGTTACAATCAACCCCAACATCTAATGTCCATATATAAAGCGAACGAAAATTGTCATGTCACATGTTGACCCGACCCATATCTAGGGGCAACTCAAGTTAATGTCATAGAAAATATCCAGATTCAACATTTTTTCTCTCAGTCAACGAAAAGAGATGGGAGAGAGAGAGAACAAGGTCAAAGACGGATCAAAATTACGTATTTTCTATGATATTAAGATGAGTTCCCCTTGGATCCAGGCCAAGTCAACACGTGGTGACCTAACTAACAATTCATTCATTTTTTAGACGGACGTTGGATGTCGGGGTTAATTGCAATGGTTTATATAATTGAGAGCACAAAGTGCAAAAATTATTAGTTAAAGGGTCTAAGTGGGAATCACACAATACTTTGAGGGGGCAAATTACAGTTTACCCTTTTTATTATTGCACATCCCTGCAAATATGGATCGTGCAAATCCTCTTACCGACTTGGTTACTAATTAGCACTCCAGTCCAATTTTGTTGAGTGACAACTGACAAGTGGGTAAAGTTATTTTCCTTTGAATTACCAGTTGAAACACAAGAATTAATTGCTTTCAATGAAACTTATTACCGTAGAGTCGTAGGCAAGTATATTTTTAGTTTAGTTATTTATTATAATTAAAATTTGAAAATTTATAAATTTTATACTTTAACTTTAAATGTACAATTGTTTTTGAACATTTTAAATTAAAAAAATAGAACAACAATACAAGACGAGTAATTTATTTTCAATATCTGAAACAAAATTATCTTATTTAACATTTTGATCTTTTTAAGCATCAGACGAACGTCATCACTCTCACTTTCTCTCTATTCAATAAGACTCTAATAAAGGGATGATGTGTGTCATAATTTTTTTTTGTTTATAGAGGGGAAGAGGTCAGCACACTTTGCTTGCTGAACAGAACAACCAACATATTTCTGGTTGCGTGCCTTTGTGCTCTATTTCCGTTCCTGTTTTGGGAGCAAAGGGAATCTCTCTCTCTCTCTCTCTCTCTCTCTCTCTCTCTCTCAGCTATTCTGTTGCTATACCAGTGTTTCTATATCAGAGGCCTACACAATAGAGAATAACAGAAAAGTAAAGAAAAAGGAGCTAGATTGAAATCCCACAACTATTATTGCGCTCTCTCTCTCCTTGGGCTTTTACTCATTATTTGGCTTTTCTTTGCCTTGGTGGGGTTTATCTCAGGCTTTTATCTCGCGTTTTAGACTTCCAATCTTCTTGTGAGGACTTCATTTGATGGGTTTGGGCTAAAACAGCTTGATTTTGATGATTTGGGTATTTTGGTTGAGGACTAAAAGGTATGTGGTCATATGTCTTTTGCCTTTCGTTGTAGATTTGTTCATATTGGGTATTTCTGGTGTATTTCTAACTAGGGTGAATTTTCTTTTCTCACAGTGCATTTTCTTGCTGATTCGTGGTGGAAACTGAAAGAGAAATTAATTTTCCCATTTGGGTTTTTTCCATTATTGTTCTTAAAAATGGAGGGATGTTCGAAGTTGCTGGATTTGATACCTAAAGACAGAGAATGGCTTTTGAGGAGAGATAAACAGAGAAGCCATGGATGTTCAGAGGAGAAGGGTCTTGAGTTAAGGCTTGGTCCACCAGGTGGTGGTGATGAAGATACTGGTTCTAGAGAGAGAGAGGACTCCATTCTCTCTCCTGGGTATTTCTCTAACAACAGTACTTGTGGTGCCAAGAGAGGGTTCAAGGACACAGTTGGCTTGCCTGTGATGGCAAAGGAATCATCACAGCCCAGTAGCAATAAAGTGGTGGACTCATCAGAGAAGAAGAAGGCATTTGCACCAGCTTCTGCAGATACAGCTGTGCCAAACAGCTCTCAGAAAAGGTACACCTCCCCAGCTTTTTAAATTTTCTGTTATGCCCCCTATTTTATTTTATTTTATTTTTTCTTTGAGCCAGAGGATATTCACTCTCAGTCACACTGCTTAGATGTTGTGGTTCTTGCTATAATTTTTTCTTTTCCTGTGTTTCCAACTAGGTGTATTGGTTTTTTTTTATTTCTTTATTTTTGGGTTTCTTTAATTATTTTGGTGGAAGTAAAAGACCATTTTGTTGAATATTTGAAATATTTGTACTCTGGTTTAATGAAAGTTCAAGATTTGACAAGGAAAAAGAAAATGAAAAATGTAATTATGGTTTCGGCTGAATCGTATAACTTTTTCATTTCTATTTTTTTTTTCTCTCACCAAATCCAGATTCGTGCATACTCACGCTGCTAGTTTTTTTCTCTAACTAATCTCATACATTTAAGGGGAGGAAAGAAGAAAGAATAGGAAAGCAGTTATTATCTATGTTTGGTTGATTTTTGTTTGGGATCTGTTTTGCTGCATATTCTTCAGATATTTGTTTGGCTAACAGTGTTCGAAACTTGTTTTTAAAAGTTTTATTGAAAAGGAACTAATTTTAGAAAGATGTTTTTAAAATTCTTCAAAATTATTTTTGTTAAAACTAAATAAGACACGAAAACAGTAAATACTTTTATTTTGAAGACTAGTTTCTGAAAAGTGTTTTGGAAAATTGGTTTCCTCCTCACTTTTCTTTCTCTCCCCCCTTGTCTTTCTTCATTTCTTTGTTGATTTAGATTATTTTTATTTTTCCACTTTTCTTTAAAAATTAGACCAGGGAAAGCTATTTTCCTTTTGTCCTTCCAATTAATGTTACTTTTTCTTATATTCTTTCTCCAAACAGTTGATGTTTCTTAGATTTCTTCACATAAGTCAGTGGAATATATATTTCCTTGTGTTAACATAGTTGTAGCTTTCTTTCTTAATTTCAGTGCTTCCTACTTGTCTGTTATAATGGACCTCAATTGGATTTGTGTTTGTATTTCCATAAATTTCTTGTCTTCGTGACTAATTTGTGTTCTTATCCAATTCCCTCTCTTTTGGGTTCCGATGGAAAAATTTCAAAACTAAAGGACTGCTCCAGCTCCGGTGGTGGGGTGGCCACCAATTCGTTCGTTTAGGAAGAATCTTGCAAGTAGCAGCTCATCCAAACAAGCCCTCGAGTTGCAAAATGCAGTCCCGAGCAAGGTTTCCAGAGAGAAACCGGTTGAAAGTGGCCGAAAAGGTTTCTTTGTGAAGATCAATATGGACGGAGTTCCTATTGGAAGGAAAGTTGATCTTGCAGCGTATGACAGCTATGAAAAACTCTCAATTGCTGTGGATGAACTCTTTAGAGGCCTTCTCGCAGGTTATTTTCGTAATCTACCTAACAACTCTACTGATATGGTTGGTTTTCTGTTTGTCTACAGAATTATGTTAAACATAGTCACTGTTTGGAGATTTTGCATTTTCAATTAGAACTTCAATGTCATAGGACTGATCTTACATGGACTTGGGTTCAAGTATCAAAGTCGGGTATCAAACCTTCCTAAACTTGAATCTTAGGATAATGAGATGTGTCCAAAAGTTGGGTGCTGGTACAGACAGTCTCAAACACTTGTATATCGTATAATACTCTTAAATAATATGTTGTAAAGAATTAAAAATATACTTAAAATCAAATGGGTTTAAGAAAAAATAAGCAGTTTTTATCTCGCATCCACATGGAAGTCTAGAAATAGTACTTTTATGCTAGTGTGAACTTTCTTTCTTCAAATATTACAAAATTTAGATGATCCATGTGTCTAAATTGGGTACATGCGTTGGGCATATCCCACGTCCATACCCATATCATGTCCATCAGACACAAGTAATTTGGGAAATAGAAGTGTCCATGTAATATAGCATATGACTCTATACTTGACAATCAGATACTATATGAACTATCTGTGTATTTATTTTCTGACTGCATCCATCTCTCTGGCATAAAAAAATTGGAGCTATGTTTGGGTCTATGTTTTTGCATTTTTTAGAAATTTTCTTTTGGTTTGTTTGTTAACACTTGGTTTGGAATTGAGTTGTGGTTATCTCATGATGTTCGCTTTTTGTTGATCTTGTTTAGCTCAAAGAGATTCTTCTGCCGG
>BRYE01000023.1:20052948-20057948 GCA_030159115.1 Actinidia arguta var. hypoleuca
GTTACAAAAGAAAAAGTAAGTAATACACCAACCTTCTCCAATTCCACTGTTCTCTGCAAATCAACATCCGCAGGCCCTGCAGTAGATATTGGCCTCGTAACACCGTACTGCTTCGGCGAAGGAATCATACTCAAACCCTCGGAACCCATAATTACCACAACCCAAAAATTATTTTCAAAGAAGGAAAGCGCCAGGGCAATAGAGCCCCAAATTCAATTCTGCGTAGTTTCTCCCATTGAGTTTTCAGCGTCGGAACCTAAACCATCCATACGAAACCCTAAAACGCAAGGTAATATTAGAACTTCAAAAGCGATTATCAAGACTCGAGAGGAATTAACGATAAACCCCTAGATCACAATTGCAAAGAAATCAATAAATCGAAATCGAGGCCCAAGAATCGATCTTCCCCGAGCGGTGAGGAGGCCGATGAAACCCTAGGGATTGATAAGTTGAATTTCCAGAGTAAGAGAGAGAGAGAGGGAGGGTTTCTTAGTATATATATATATATAGAGAGAGAGAGAGAGAGGCTGATGAAACCCTAGGATTGCTATCCTGAGTTTTCCGAGTGAGAAGTTTCTTCAAGGTTTCTTCAGGATCACCGAAGAGGCGGAGAGAGAGAACAGTGAATGTGGACGCCGTTGGGAATCTTGGGATATTAGTATTTTATTCTTTTAAAATTATTATTAATATTCTTTTTTAATTTAATTTTTTAAAATCATAACAAGACTTTTCTTAGATTTAAGACTTTTATTTTTTTTTTTCAAATACATAATTTAAAATAAATAAATATTATCTTATTTTTTACAAATCATTTGTCCTATTTTTATTTTTTATTAATAAATATATTTTTACCAAAAATTGATATAAATAGTTTAATTTTTAAGTTCTCCTAATTAAAATATTTTTAAAAAACAAATTTTATTGTCAAATTTTAAAAATTCATTACAAAAAAATAGTAATGTATTATTATTATTATTATTATTATTATCAAAAAATAATAAATTATAAAAAATAATTAATTTTATAAGCTAATTGAATAAATAAGATTATTTTAAAAAATAAGAGAATGTCTATTAATTTTAATAGATGTATTTAGAAAAAAAAATATGAAAGACCTAAAAAAAGGACAATCTAGTTAGTTTTTTTTTCTAAAAAATTAGCTCAAGTGGCATTTTGATAATAATTTTAAAATTATAGAAAATTATTGTTATTTCAAAAACTATAAAAAAAATTGCTGTATTTATCAAAATCTTTAAAAAAAATCAATAAAATTTACCCTCGTCTTTGTTACTCCGAACCGGAACCGGAGATAACGTTTTGTTTGCATACAGATATTTTATTCACACCGAATCGAAAGAGTAGTTGAGACTTGAGAGAGAGAGAAGTTCACCCAAAAAAATCCCCAATCTCTACAGCAAAGCAAAACTTGGTCGGTACCGACATATTAGCCACCTGGCAATCTTCGGGAGCGGAGGCTCATTACGCAGTTTAAATTGAGTTTGTTTGGTTTTTCCCAAACTAATGATACCACTGGTTTGAATCATATTTCCAATCAAATTAACTCATTCAAGCTAAAGGACAATACCAATGTGATTAGAAAAAAAAAACAATTGTATTTTGTGCAATATATTTACAGTACAGATTCATATGTGATGTGATTCGCAAATACGTACATAAATTTGTGTAATGAAATTAGCACGATTCATGCCAATGTGAGATAATCTAAGTCGATTAGTAATCGCATAATTTTTTAATGATATTTTTAGGTTTTGTAGTCAAAAGCGTATTCAAAATTTTTATTTTGAAGGTGTGATTGCATATACCAAATATAATTTAGGATTGCAATTTTTTATAATTTTAAAATTATTAATAAAATATCAAAATTTATATTTGTATTTTTGGGATGCGATTGCCCCAGCACACCCTGAATCTATCTATCGCCAGTTATTGTTGAATTGATATGAATAGTCCTAGACTTTATGCATATTCGTTGTTCCCAGTTATGTTGAATTCGAAATCTAACACTTTTCTCATACTTGAATGCCTAATATATTCTTTTATTTCCTTAGCTGTTGCATAACTTCACTTCAATCCCAAAACGTTTACAAATTAATTGAAAAAGGGTACAACTTAGCCATGTTGATCGACGTGGCAAGATAACATGACGTAATCAATTTAATATAGGAAGGGGGTATTTGTTAGGTTTCAATTATAACTTTTATTAATTGGTCAATTATCCTTGCAACCAAATTCATAATATAAAATTTGCTAACATACATAGAATAATATATAGAATAATCAATTAAACCCAAAATGACACAACTTCTCTGCAGCATTTATATTGTAAACCCCGTCGTAATATTGTAAAAAATTATATTGATTGAATACATCTGTCCAGTACTATATTGTAACTTAAGAAATAAGTATGTACGCATAATGAGTATTGTCATTACTCATTTGGGTTTAAATGATTATCCTTGTAAAGAATTATAATAATCCATTGTATAAAAAATAAAGTTGATTGGAATGACGTAGGGTCCGTGTAAATAAAAAAAGAAAAAGAAAAAGAAAGAGGGCATTTTATATTTTTAGCCATCTAATTTTTATTCAAATTTTACTTTCCCTTTTCGTCTTTCATTTTCAACACAACCGATCGTTAATAAAAAATGGGTAAAAATTAACATCTTAACCCTAGCATTTCTGCCACCATGACCTTCGCGTCTAGACTCCATCAACGTCAATGGATGTCCCCATCTCTAGCCTCACCACATCGTAACCCAACCCCCTCCCTACGCCACTAATTTGGGTAGAATAGAGCAAGTCCTAACAATGGGTGAAGTTTGGGAGGTGGCAAATTTGGGTAAGGAAAGGGTTTTTGGGTGGCTAGGATGGTGGTGAAGGGTTGGGGTGCGATTGGTGGTTGGTGATGTCGTGGCGGTGTGGCTCTCTTGATTTGTAGAGGGGAAGCTCGAAGGGGAGTTTATAAGAGCAACCCATAAGAAAAGTATAAGTATTATTCCTTGAAGGGCTATAATGCATATGGCGGTTTTTGAAGAAATTTATGCGCTCGTTTCGTCTATTTATATTAACAATGAGTACTAAGGTTTACTTTGTAATTGATTACAAACTACAAGTTTTAATGTATTCAAATTGAAAGATGAGAGACAAAAGTGAAAGTTGAAGGGTTAAAAATGCAAATTTCCCAAAGAAAAATATACGGATAGCTCATACCCAGATAGGATGTAATTTATAGTCTCACCCATGTAAATATAGACTATTAACACATTGTCTCTAATAAAACTCCATCATGAATACAGCATTAATAAGGATTTTGGGGCGTGTGTTTTGCTTGTGCACCGCACGATGCTACTAATGCAATATGGGTCCTTTTATGGGCTCAATAAAAAAAAAATCAAGTTGATTAAATACGTAGGCACGTGGGATTATTTTTCTTATTGTTTATTTTCTCAAAATCATACATTTCCTCCATTGTTATAAGACAAATACATCACAATCATGTTGCTACAGATGTATTGGGGACTTTTTTTAATTATAAGTTACAAAAAATGGCACAAGATTTCAAATTCAGAGGTTTTCTTTATGGGAAAAATTAAGTTGCATATTAAGAATTGCATTGTATATATATTGTATTATTTTTTCTTTTCTCATTTCGTTTTACATTTATTCTATTTTTATTTAAAGCAATACCATGCAATTCTGAAATTTGAATCCATGGCATTGGGGCTAGGTGTTGTGTACATAGTCACGGTACTGCAATGAGGATGTACTAATGCAACGTTTTTGGGTTCGCTCCAATCTCAATTATGTGATCAGAATTATTCATCTTATAGGATTCTTCGAGTACATAATTCAAAAACTCAGATTGATTGAATATTAACAGACACATAATTATATCATATTTGTATTGCATAATAAATCATACCTAGCAGACAATTGAACCCCACACTGAATTTTAAACTAGCAACAATTGGTTACTTGCTTCAAAGAGAAGGGAGAAGGGTAAGAAAATGTTTCAACTTTTAGTTAGGCCCACCTACCATCAAGAATCCAACTGGGCCTTGGCCGGTTTCAAGTTTGGACGGTGCTTTAATAATGATGAACACCCAAAAATTAAGTTGATAAAATATTGGCAGACTCAAAATGCTCCTTGCCATTCTTTTTTCATGACAAAATGATGTGATGTTATTGATGATGTGGTATTCTTTAAGTTCTACAATATGAATGATTGGATCACGGTGTAGTCCAAGTAGTTAAATGTCAAAATCTAAGAATGGTTTTTATTCCAACGTTAATATTCTTTTCCCTGTGGCTTAATGTTTTATGATTTGTTCTTTAAGGGCACATTTGATTAGAGATAAAATTCTGATGTGAAGTGAAAATAGGAAAGTGCTATAAAAATTCATAACAAAATATATCAATAAAATTTATCAAACATACCCAAAGAATTCATAACAAATCCATTTATACAAAACATTTCGTAACATTGACAACAAAAAATTATAACAAAACTGATATAATTCATAAAAACAAGTTTATTTTCGTTAGAAATTGAACAACAATTGTTGATCTTTGATAGAAATAAAATTATGTTGTGTTTATTTTTGTAAGAAAGTAAAAGGCATGTTTGCCAAATTCTTTGTCTAAACACAGCCTAAAAGAAATTGAATTTTCTTGGTTATTAAAAGAATTTGAATTTATTTGAAGTAATTTTAATGTAATTTATTTTTTTACATTCTGATTCTTTGATTAAGACAAGCCGAAGAGTAAAAGTTCTAACCAAAAACCTACAAAAAAAATACTAATTAAAAGACAAAAATAATCAAGTCTAAAAAAAATGTTATCCTAAATCAGGACTAATTATTTATTTTAACATCCTATGAATATATTAATCTTAATCAAAAAAACCAAATATTTGGGAAATTAATCTTAATGACCATTGTCCTCATCTTCCATATGCGACTCAGATCTCACTCTCACAC
>BRYE01000023.1:20062948-20082948 GCA_030159115.1 Actinidia arguta var. hypoleuca
AAGTGAGTAATTATTCAGTGCTCTTAGAAAAAAAAAATTCTTTTTATATGAAAAGTGATTCCCATTATATGAACTTTAGGGTGATAATCGCGTCCAACTACTCTTATTGACTCTATCATTTTTTATAGGGGGTACAAATGATTTGAACTGACCCAATATTTGGAGTGAAATTATAGGTGAAACTTGGGGAGTAGTTATGCTCACTCACTTAACAAGATATGTACACTTATTCACGTCTATATAATTAGCTTAAACAATAAAGTGAGTCTCATCCGAAAAATTGGCCCTTCTATTTTAACCAATACATGGTAGGTAATATTGTTCATTTACCTTATTACGTCGATGAATATAATTACAATTTATAACATGAATTTTAAATTATTTTATCATCACACTCGTACACAAAAATAGACTATGTTTCTCTATAACAAATTATTTGGACTCAATTTAGAGTACAAGTCAAACAAATGTAGGTGCACTCCTAAACCAACTTTAGTTCACCTGATAAATTAAATTGAGAAAATAATTATGTAAAAAATTAAATTGATTGAAGATCGAGTTATATTATTGAATTGTACATTTATTTTAAAAAATATATAATATATATTGAAAAAAATTCTGTTATTCACACAAAAATTATTTGATCGAATTGCTATCATTACTCAATAAATCTATTTTTCGAATGAATAATTATTTGAACATGGAAACTATTTGTACTTATATATACATTTTGAGAGTAATTTTCAAATAAAGTAAAAGAAAAAGCTTAAATATCTTATCAGTAATGATTATTGATTGATTTGATGGATGTGAGTATTTTTTATTTGCGTAATGGGAATTTCTTGAAACTCGTACTCTCTCTTACGGGGGAGCTTGCGTCATCTTTGTGCTCTTACCGTAAAAAACATAATAATGAGGGTAGTTTTGGTAATTGAGCCCGTTTGACTGCATCGTTACTTCCCTTGACATAGACATTTCCGGCAGCGTGCAGATAAGACCAAATCATGATATCCCATCCTGTCTTCGACAATAATTCAGTTTGACAATGTTGCCCTCGGCCCACTTTTTTCATCTCAGGAAAGTCCAGTTTCCCCTTGAAAAATATTCTATTAGAGATTTTTTTTTACCAAACTCCACATCATATTTTTCATCAATTTTTTCAATGATAATGTAATACAATTATGTAACGATCAATATCCAATTAATCTAAATTTATTCATAAATAATTTTTTAATGAGAATTAATTATGAATGAATCTGATTATGTTATTGAGCCAAGAGAAAGGAGAATTGTTTTGAAAGTGACTAATCAATAATCATGTTCATTAAAAAATAATTTCCCTAATTAATTGGTTTGTCTCTTGTGGTTCCAACATTTGGGAAAGAAAATTGGATAAATTTTATTAACTTCTCTTGAGATTTTTAACAAATACAATTAGCTCATATATAGTTTTAGATATAGTATTGACCTCCATTATTTTTGAAAAGAATGTCAAGATTTCTCTCTCGAACTAATATTTGTGCAAAAATGATAAACTTACCTTTTTATTTAGGGTTTTTATTTTTTTCACAATACACTTGTTAAAATAAATAAATATTCTCTTTTTTAAAAAAATAAATTGATAAAAAAAATATTTTTTAAGTATGTTTAAATTAGAAACACATAAACAATTATATATTTTTTTATTTTAATTGGTGCATTGAGATTTTTTTTTAAATCCTAAATTAAAAGATAATCTTGTTATTTTTGCACAAAAATTAACTTTAAAGGAAAATCTTGATATTAGTTTTAAAAGTTAGGTCAATATATTTTTTGAAATTATAAAAGAGAGTGATTGTATTTATCAAAAGAGGCAAGTGAAATTATAAAAATATGTGAAAGTGTTTTGAATTTTTTTTTTTTTTTATTATTTTGTGCTCCTTTTTGAGCGGTCAATAGCAGGACCCTTTTTAAAAAACGTTATCCGTACGAAGAGAACATGGGGTGGTCGGAGGAATCATGTGGTCAGTTGAGCGGCGATGCTTTCGTCACCATTTCCTCTTCCCCAAAAATAAAAAATACTAGTAACGAAAGTAAAGTAATTAAAAAATATATATGGAGTAAAGAATAAAATAATTAAACTAATATATGCTATCTAAAATAATCAAAGAAAGTGTAATGACTATTAATTAATGTAAAATATATGTTAATTAATAAAAATCGAGGACATCATTTTATATTATTAGCACGAAAGGTGCTTTTGAAGATTTGAATTCTGAAAAAAAGACCGTTAAAATTTTAAAATATTCAATACTTCAAAAGTAATATTCTCTTTTTTCTCATAAATCGTGAATTCTACGGATGAGAATTCGTAAAGTAACGGTTGATTTAGTCATATTTTACATTAAATTTATGGCCACATTTTGCATTCTAATATACGTCTTCCCTCTTGAGAAGATGGACGTTGTGTGAAATTCTTGGAAAATTACGAAAACTCTAGTTGTAAGTGAATTTGTTTTCGTTTTTAAGATTTTTTTTATGTTATGGGAAATTCTTAAGAAATTACGAAAAATCTAGTTGTAAGTGAATTTGTTCAGTTTTTAAGATTATATTTTGGATGTTATGAGAAATTTTTAGAGTAGAAAATAAAATAAAATAAAATAAAACTGATGAATATTTATTAGCTTATTTACTTCATTTTTATCTTTTTTCTTGTACATTTGATGCATAAAATTTGGAAGAAAAGGGAAAAAAAAAGAGAGTAAAAGAAGTTAATTCCTTTTATTCTAATTCTTGGACACATCATGTAACCAGTATTGGGCTATAGTCTGGGCCGATTCTTCACGGGCCCAGATTATGGACCCATTACTTGGGCTGAAGGTAGTTGATTGAAAGATAAAGACGGACTGTCAGTGCAGTTAGTAGGGCTATTCGGTAAATATATAGGGGGAATTTCACTGAACTTCCCTGAGATTTCGAATAAATAAAGCAATCTCCTCTATTATTTTAAAATTAGTTTGACATTTCTTATTTTTAAAATAAATATCAATATTTTTTATTGGAGTTAATTTTTATACAAAAATATTTTTTCTTTGATTTAGGGCTTCTAATGGATAAGAAAATTTAATTTTTTAAGTATGTTTTCACTAGGTGTACTTAAAATATAAACTATTTATATTAATTCTTTTTTAAAAAATATGTATTGATAAAAAATAAAAATTGAGTAGTTTACAAATAAATAGTATTTTAAAAAAATATTTATTTATTTTAATGGACGTATTGAGAAAAAGTTTGAAAGGGTAAGTTTGTTATTTTTACACAAAAACTAGCTTTAAGGGGAGCTTTTAGTAATAATTTTAAAAGTAAGGGAGATCAGTGATATTTATAAAACTATAGGGTGGATGTATTTGTCAGAAACTTCAGGGATATTAGTGGAATTTATCCAAATATATAAATATTTTGGGGCATTGCAAATAAAATTCAGAAGTCTACACGTGCTAAATGCCAATTGGACGACAGCTGCAATCATCTGATATTTGATTTGAGCCGTTGTGAAACGAACCCGGGAAGCGCCAACGGTCAAAAAAACCCGGGTTCAAATTTTGAAAAGAGCCAACGGTCATCTCCAATAGTGCTATCCCCTGTTGCTTTCTCTCTCCTCCCAAAATAATAAACAGAGAATTGAGAAACACAGTGAATTCTGAATAACTGCCATTGAAGAAGGCTAAAATTCGAGAAAAATGGATGGTTCTGATAAGGGTTTCTCATCATCAAAGCCTTCTTCAACCACAAAATTCTCAACAACTGGTACTTGTTCCTCATCTCTCTCTCTCTCTCTCTCTCTCTCTCTCAACATTTAATTACGAGCTGTGTTGTGTATATATTCATATTCCAGTCCTTACTTTTTCTCATCATATTTGAGTCAAATCATGGGTAAAACTTTGAATTTTACTGTGAATTCCAATTCTTACTCTTTTTATTTCGTCTAATCTTCTCACTGAATCATTTTTTGACAAAAGTTCCTATCCTTACCCTTTTTGGAATCCCATCAAATTTGAGTAAAAAAATTAATTGAAAGCTTTGATTCATCCTTCATTGGATTGAGGGATTTGATGTAGAATGGGGGATTATGTATGTTGGGTTTCAACTGGGTATTTACAAGAATTGCAAGAATTGACCCTTTTGTCTAATTTTTCTTTTCTTCTGATTTCCAAGAAACCAAACATGCCCTATTTTAGATTTGTATCATGAGATATTTTTCCTAATAAATGCAGGAGGAACGAATGAGAATGATCAAAACTACGATAAAATCGGTTCAAAGTGTCAGAACCCAAAGAAGCCACCAATGAAGCATTTCATGTCACCCACCATATCTGCAGCCTCCAAGGTTCAAGCTCCAAGAAAGAAAATCCTGGCCGAGAGGAACGAAATTTCGAATTTTTCCGATACCCATCTCCATACCTCCCCAAATCTTGATTCTAAACCTTCCTCTGAGTCTGGTGATGATGAGCAGAACAATTCTGTTTCGGATTCATCGTCCAAGCCTTATGATCCCTTTACGAATTATCTTTCCCCGAGGCCTAAATTCCTCCGGTACAAGCCAAACAGGCATCGCGAGATCTTTCTGAGCCAACAAAATGAGATTTGGAAAGAAAAGGATGGGTCTGGTGTTAAAGCAGAATCATCGGTTGATGGGTCCGGTCACAGCTCCTTAATTCCAACTCTTCAAGAAGGTTCTGAAAAACAAGAAGGTGAAGAAATTACAATCATGACCGAGGATGATCTAGACGACGATATTGATGAGGAAATTGAGGAGTTTGAAAAGGAGAATTGTCTGAGTCTCAAAGGTGTACTGAAATTTCTTCTTGTTATTGCTATTCTGTTTTCGTCTACCTTATACATATCTTCGATGAACTCTCCTACACCCATATGGGGTCTCAAAGATGGGTACTGTGAAATTCACAATCACACACTAGAAGTTGAGACTTCAAAGATTTTTGAAGGTAGAAGTGGATTTTTGGTTCAAAGAGATTGGACCCAATTAGCTAGTGAGAATGGGTTTGAAGAGGAAATGATGGTTGAAGACAATAACAAAGGGTTGGTAAAAAGTACTGATAAGTTGGGTGAAGTTGTAGAGATGGAAACTGAAGAAATTGGAGATGTATGTGATCATGAGTTGGATGAAGCAGAGGAGGTTTCTGCAAATAGTGAAGGTGTTTACGATGCGGAATTGGAGAAAAAAGAGGAGGGATCTATTGAAGAGGGCTTTGATCAGTTAGAGGGGATTGAAACTGTAGAAACTGCAGAGAAGTCTGAATCTTTTCAAGATTTCGAAATCCCATCCATCTCTGATAATCATAGGTCTGAAAAAAGTGAAGGTGAGGATACAATTGAAGAAAGTGGTGAAGTTGGAAAACAAGTGGTTGAAAACAAAGTGGAGAGAGTCGAAGGTCATACCAAAAATGTAGATGGTGAAATTGTCACGACGGATGGATTAGACAGTGGAAATACAGAAGCTGCTTATGGTATTTCAGAAGGAGAGGTTAATTTGGTTGAGGTCACTATCAAACACCCCACAACTGATTTGATTCCAGGGATAGTCATTGGATTTTCGATATTTTTGGCATTATCAGTTGTGGGTTTTCGTTGGAGGAGAAAGAAAACCCATGTGAAGCAATCTTTGTTGACAAAAAACCCAATTGCTGATTCTGTTTTAGCAGAGAAAATCAGTCCAGTAGGTCCGGTGCATATTGAGAAAGTTGAGTCTTTTGTGAATCATTCATCTTTGATTCGATCAACGGAGGAAACTTTGAAGGGCTTTCACCAAATCGGGGCACCGACAGTGGAGTTACTTGGAGAATTTGAGGTTGGAGGTGTTAGCAACTCTATTAGGAGTTGTACTATGAAAAGCAAGATTATGGAAACTGAAATAAGCTACAATTCGGGTATTAAAGAGAAGGGGAAACAAGAGTCCAACGTGGTTTCTAGTCAAGTGAGGCCTTCTGCATCAGACTTCTCAACTATGAACTCTCCTTCATATGGAAGCTTTATGGCCGAGAAGAAGATTGTGAAGATAGAGGTAAACACTTGGCACATTTTTTCGATTTTAATTGAAACCTATAAGTTCTATTTCCTTTTGAAGTGCTTGTTTGTTTGGTCTTTATCTTTTGTGCTAGATCACTCTAATTTAAATGGGATTTTTTTGGGTAGATTACGGCTTAAGTGCTTATTGTTCTGAAAATGTAAATACGAATGTAATTAGGTTAATTGGATGATCTATATCTAGGAATTATCCAAAGTCATATGTGAAGCGGCTGTGGAAAAATTATATTCTCACATTTGGTGATATTTGATTCATGAAAATTGGTTTTTTCATTGTACAAAACTTGTGTGTATGTTTAACAAAATCTGCATACTTCCATGTCATCTGTGACAGATTGTAACAAATGACAAACTGTTATGTTAAATAGGTTCTGTTCAAAGTGTCGTAATCTTCATCTAGTTTTGTAATTTTAATTGGTTTGAAGAAAACCATATTTTCTACATATATTTATGCACTTTTCACACGTTTCAATGCAGTGCACATTTCGCATTCAACAAACACTTTTTGCTCACTCACAAACTGCTTATTGGGTGGAATGTATCATTTTTGTAATTAACTAATCTTTGTTTTTGTTTGTATGTGGAAACAGAAGGGCAAATATGGAGAGGCGAAGGCGGAAATCACAACTCCGGTGAGGCAATCTAGCCGAATCCGCAACCGTGAAGTGATGTCCCCATGAATCTTCAACACCCTTGGGAACTACTATTATTTTGAACTTTCCGAACTTGAAGCAGCATCCTCTGTTGTTTCTTGATTCATGCTCTCTCCCACTCCAAAATTAGGAGGGGGGCTGTCTGGTGTACTTCGTGTTGGCTGTTTTTAACATGTAGGAACTAATTTCTAAAATATGAATGAAATATGCAGTATTTTGATCCTCCTTTATCCTGCTAGTTCTGTCTCCATTTTCTAAATTCACACATGCACATATAAACCCTGAAAGTGCGAGTAATCGCGATACTTATATAATGTACTGACGTCTTTGTGTTTCTATGGCATAAGGACGATGTTGATGAGATTTTAATGGCATAGAGAACATGAAAGTACATTCTGTAATAAAATTTACATTGAAGATTGACCGAAGATGTTATTATCTTAAAAAATGGCTGAAAAATATTGACATTATTATGACTCTTTTGGGCATCATAACCAGCATTAGAGGCAGAATTTAGTAGTCCAATTTGGAAAATCGGCATTTACAAGTATATCTGCTACCTAATTTACTTCCCAGTAGATATGTCGGATATGTACTTCCCAGTCAGATAGATTGTGGGAGGAACCTGCAATCAACAAACAACGGGACACTTTTATTACTTTTTGCAGTGTTCCTCCTTTTGTATCTCATCTCACCGTTTTCTGGGTGACTGGTTGGGGTTGGGGTGGGGTGGGGTGGCTACCTAAACTTCTATTTATAAATAAAATCCCAGTAGATTAAAAAACAAGTATCAGAATAAAAACTTATATCCAAGTTCACAACAAAGAAGAAAGAATGAAATGAACTGATTTTGAGTCACATAATGCATAATGGAATAAAAAAGTTTGTTATGTACATCCCACAACAATTTGTTCTCTCTACAACAAACATCACAAAGTTTTGCTTTTGTTTTTGTTTTTTTGTACCAAATTAGGAAATCTAGACAGGTCTAAAATCCAATTTCTTTTGTTGAGGAATCATAGAGAGTCTGCAACTACTAACAAAACAACCTCTCCTGCTTGGAAAAGATAAGGCTGATAATGAAGTAGTGCTCCTAGTAGCTTTCTTTGATATGGTGGGCTTAGGAAGAGTGTGTGATTTGTAGCTATCTAATCCATTTCCATAGCTTTTTGACGCCTTCATTTTCCTTCTGATCAAATGGGTTTCTTTCTTTGGAAGGTCTTCTATGCTCGTCACTCTTAACAAAGATGTGAATGATTGAGACTTGCCCTGATAAAATTTGGAAAGTCCCCTCCTGCATAGCATCACAAAGTTGTATTTAGTTTATTAAACTCCGATTTAGCAAAGACAATTTGATGATTCAAATTCAGTTATATGAACCAATAATAATAATAGTAATTCTTATATATTCTTCGCTTCATTATTATTCTTTTAACTGTTTGGATCATGGTCGGTTTTGTGGAGGGAACATAAACTATAAAGAAGAAGATAATGAAATGAAGAATATAATTTAGTTCTCTAGTATTCCGATGTTTTTCTTTTTCTTAATAAAACGTTCCACAAATCGATGATCAAACACAATATAAGACGGTAATAATAATAATGAAGAAGAAGACAATCGAAGAATATGAGGAAGAGGAAGAAAGAAAATAATTTTTTTTGATATTTTTCTAGTTCTTGTCCAATTTTCTTTTAAGTGGTTTGGATCGTGGCTGATTTTGTGGAGGGAACACAAAATATAAAGGAAAAGATAAAAAGATAATAAACTGAAGAATATAATTCTCTAGTTTTCCGATCTTTTTCTTTTTCTTAATAAAACTTTCTACGAATCAAAAATCTTTTTATTTTTCTTAATAAAACTTTCCACAAATCGACGATCCAAAAACAAGATAAGCCAAAGCATTTAAGACTCAGATAAGGATTACTTGAGTTCATGGTGGATCATTGGTATTAAGGCAATTCAACAAGAATTGAAATGGGAGAGGCATATTGCTCTATAAAAGGATTGTGTTTGGGTTAATGATTTAGTGGAAGAAAAGAAAAAGTTGACAGATTCAACAACTCAGATTTAATATTTCTCTCTTAAATTTCTTTTTCCATCACAAATCTCTCTTTAAATCCATATTCCCAATTCAGCCTAATTCTGATATCATCAATACTACAATAAACTTACTTGATGGGTAATTGGACCATGAGATCTGATAAATCATACAAAGATCCAGTGGAGTGCGAGGATGATGAAGTTGCATCATCTGCTATGTCTGATGACCTTGAAGCTGAGGATCCATTTGAAACTGTTGAATCTTCAAGGGAATTAGATGATGATGTAGCAATATTGAAGTTATCTTCATCTTCTTCCTCCATGATTGTCCAATATTGATCTTCAATTTTCCCACCACCCATTGTTGATATCATATTGAGGAAGAAGATAATAATGGAGGAGGTTGTGTTTTGATCTATATTCTCAAACAAGTTGCTCTATATATCAATATCAAGTATGTATATATATATATATATATATATATATATATATATATATATATGAGGTTGGGAACCTATATAGGGGAGCACATATTTACACATGCATTGTGTGTGGATTAGGTTTTAGTTGCTTTAGAGGGAATGAATTTCTTGTGACAGATGGAGACATGAAATTTTCATGCTTTTGAGGCCAAATGGTGACAAATGCAGAAAATGAGGTTTGACTAGTGAAACTAACTTTTGATTGGGTAAACAAGAGGAATATTATTATATGTGCTTTTAAACGTACTAAACTACTCTCATTTGACTCGTTAAAAAAGGTCGTTTGTGATTAGATTTTTACATAAGCTAAACATGAACAATTTTGAAACTTGGTAAAATTTTAATCCAAGCTTGAATAAGACATTATTCGATCGGTTTGATAAATTTATAGTGTATAAAAAAAATTAAGCTACTCAAGCTTGAGTTATGATCGGAGATAATAGTTCGTTTGAAATGTACTTAACTAATACATAAACCAAGTTTGGACATATTATTCAAGCTTGATACGTTTTCAAACAAAATACTACTTAGCTCGACTTAACTCATTTTTGTAATCCTAATTACCAATGGTACATAACTAGACTTCTCGCACAATGACCTACCATATTTTTTCTCGTCTACTATTATCTAATTTCAGTGTGACATAGTGAGTCTCAATATTTTTCTTTATATAAAAAATTAATATGTAATAAAAATTAATTCTCAATATAGTAATTAAATAATATTTTCCCTTAATGTTTGTTGTGTGAATCTAAATGAAAGGTGAAACATAACAGTGACATCCATGGTGAAAAATGTCATTTTCATTGAACAAATTAGAAACTTATTGGTTCACTGCACATAACCATGGTAGCATGTAAAGGCATGAACTTGGTTGTTATCCTAGAAAAGAACATTTTGTCCCCGTTTTTCCTTCCATTACCTTATCCTTAGATTCGACATTATGTTCTCCTATGGTTTTGAATTCTTTGACTTCTCTGTAATTGTCCTAAACTAGACCAGTAGTTGATGAAGAGGATAAGCTCTATTGCTTGGAAGCCCATCCATATCCTAGTCACCATCTCACCTCCACACACCATGTATTCCATTTTCTATGCCAACAATCTCTTAACAAAGATTATGTCTAACAAATAAATAAATAAATTATATAGTGTTCTACGTACTATTTGACGATGATATTTCGTGTCAATAATGATCTGGTATCGTTGTTATGCTAAATACTAAATTTACTTAATTTATGACATGGATTATATCATTTGTTATCTGTTATTAACATATAAATATAGAGTGTAACGATAACATCATCTTGTGTGATTTCACCGACGAATAAAAAACTGCAATGGGGCATGAGAGACATACCGTGTGTCTCACTAACCCAATCATGTAAACGAGACTACAACAATGTTAGATTTCTCATTGGTTAAAAATATTCTCAGACCGACGGTGTCACTGTTATATATAATTTTTTGTTTCTATTTTTGTTTTTGTGTTAGTTTTGATCCTTACATGAGGGTATATGAGTATATTATATACCATCAAGTTCCCTGACAGGAGACATACAAGTCTTAGGATCACTGCAACCATCTCCGTTATCATCTATATATATATGTATGTATATTCCAGAACATTGACATTTTCTACTTTGCGAAATTAAATTCATCAAATGAGACTTATCAATCCTGAGATTATTATGACATAGTTGGCTGCTTGAAGGCCTATTGGTCAAAAACTCTAGCTACATAGATAATTCTTTCTAACATTCCATTAACGATTTTTGTTTTTAATCTCTTGAGACTAATTCCATCTGGGGTAACACAAAATTCAACTCCAATTTGAATGGGTGTAATTCAAATCTCTCAAATTTTTAATTCATTCATAGCCTCATAAATAGACTGGTTGGCTGGCTCAGAACACAACAAGACACGTTTATATTAGCAAATCTTAAATTATTTTAGATTTTTAATGCATTAAATTCATTCATAAAAAAATGATATGGCATGATACGACACGAATGACCATACCAGACCTAGGTTTTATCAAATGAGCGTATCCAAGGGCGGAGGCACACATATGGGTGTAGGGTCAATTGACCCCATTGAAAAAAAATATAATATTCTTCCACAATAAAAAATACACTATCACCTCATTGGAAAAAAAATACACTATTAATACAATTTTGACCCCATTGAAAAAAATTACACTATTATCTCATAATTATATATAATTTTATAATTTTAATCTCACTGAATTAATATTCTGGCTCCGCCCCTAGGCGTGTCACAAAGCACTGAAATAAATGAGCCGACTAGACAAGACAACCCATTTGACACCTCTATTGTGGAGGAGTAGCCCTAAGCCCTCCACCTTTGGCAACATTTTAAAAGGATATTAAAGATTTTTCCTATTAATCCAAGAATATGGGGTTGAGATAGTAGGAGGTAACCAAATGGGTCATAATAATTTGGTTGAATAATGGTTAGCCTTTGAAGTATAGTACGAACATAACCAAATTCAAACCAATATAGCGATGGAACCATTATTTATTAGTATAAATGGACCACAAAAAAGATGATAACAAAGGTGTGAAGATAAGGAAGTTGGATCTTAGGTACATGTCATAATAATATGGGACATTTGATGGGCATATTCAAATCCAATAGGATAATAATTCGAATATAAACCAGGCCAACCTTATCAGTTCTGATTAATGTTGTGTTCTAATTTACTCAGAAAGTAAGATATGAAATGTAAATTTAAAATTCGTGTCATATAAATCTTACTTAGAAATAAAAATAAATTTGATACATACATTTGAAATTTTGAATATTTTTTAAATAAAATTCTGAGATTAATATGCTCCTTCACACTGTATTAGTATAGGCTTCTTCAAAATTTGAGAAACCAAAGAAGAAAGAAAAATATAAGGCTTATAAAATAGCCTGAAGAGCTAATTAACAGTGTTCAAATAGGAGTTAAAAATTTAATAACCAAGCTTGAATAAATTGATTTTTGTAAATATTATAACCTTATTGATCGAGATAGTAACAAATTAATCTCAAAAAAAATTTTAATAAGTCAAATATGAATCAAGCTCGAGCAACATAATGTGTTTATCACTCATAAAAAAATATAATATTTTATTTTGAAAATATGAAAAAAAAAATTAATTTTTTTGTTACAGTTGCCTTATTATTTTTCTTTTGAAAAACTCTGATATTTTTTTTATTGAAATTTTGCTATTGTTTTTATTTGCTTCTTCTTACGTTCTTATTTGTCCAGCTTTTGAAATCAAAACAAGGAGAAATTGAAAATCTTAACACTTTCCAAAAATCAAAAATTGCAAATGAGATCTGCTTTCTGTCCGTTATCTTTCTTATAGATTTACATATTTTTTTCTCCAACATCGTAAAAAGATTTTGAAAAATAAAGAAATTTGGGGAAGATGATTGTTGAAGATTTCCAGTGAAAAGGAAATACAACTGCCCACCATCCCCTGTACATTCAATTTTGCAGGGAACTCTTTCGATCACTGTGCATTGATTGATACAGCACAACGTCGATACACACAATCCCTGCTTCATCTCTTCATAATCATCAACACTCAAACACCTAAACACAGAGAGAGAGAGAGAGAGAGAGAGAGAGAGAGAGAGGTCGCCTTCTCGTGTTTGGATACGGCGTGTTATATATATAGGACAATTGTTTATATGACGATTAGGGTTTTGTTCTACCGAAGTTTGATACATAATTACCAGAAAACCCCTAGATGATGGGAGGGTTTGGACGTTGGATCCGGTTACTATTTTGGGTTCTCGGATCTGGTTTGATATCCATTCACATCCTGCTCAACAGGGGCGGACATTTAAGGGGCCGGTCCAGCCAAACTTGTACTACATATTAAAAAAAACTTATATCAATCTAAAACCGGACCCAACTCAATACGAGCCTAATTGGGAATTCCCAAGTCCGGCCTAATAAAAACTTTTAAATTCTCAAGTCCTCCCTAATCCTCACTGAACACATTGGTTGGAGCTTCTACTAATTCAAAATATATTTAAGCGTAAATTTATTTATTTTAATTATCTGTATTTCATTGTATTGAATAAAAAAATAGATATTATTTACTTTAAAAAAATTATATAATTTTTAAAAAGTGATTACATTGACCATAAATTTAATACCAAAAGAAATTTTCAAGGAGTCATCAAATGGTTCAACCATATATTAACCATTACACCAAACAAAATGTATCTAATTTTCTTTATTTCCTTTCCTTTTTATATTTTTGAGTTGATATAATTATATATCCCTGATACCATATAATGTCAGGAAATAAGGGAAAGGAAAGGCGTAAGAATATAAATCAAGAACACAGCAATGTAAACAATACCTTTTGATTGCTTTGGATAACAATAGTTCACAGGAGAGGTTTATTACAACAGAGAGGGAAGAGAGAAATCTAGAGAGAGAGAGGGAGATTTTCGGATGCCTTCAACAAAGACTGAAAGGCTCCTTAAAAAGAAGAAAATAAGATACTGTTTGGATACTATTCGGACTTGAAATAAGACTTTGAAATCCGCCGAAAGCAATAGCTTTAAAGGCGGGAAAATCTTAAATCTGTTAAGATTGTTTTAACAGCAACTTAACAGGTCCAAATAATTTTGATATAGCCATAGCTGTTTTTTCATATAGTGTAAATCTGGATCATATCTTCCATACTCTCCAGTTTCATACCATTGGCTATTATGAATTTTAATGTCATTTTTTAAGACTTTGATAACTTTGATTACTTCAATCCTTGTTGATGGTCTTGAATTAAGACGGCCCGGATGAAGAAAATTTTGATACCAGACTACTGGAAAAATAAGTTTCGGTCTTTTGTGCTGGTCCATTAGTTCTGGTCTTTGTCAGAAGTTTCGATGGAAGATCCCCTTGATCCTGATGATCTTTTAGCATGGGTTTTTTCCAATTTGCTGAGCTTCTGGGCCTGAACTTCAATGAACGAGTCCCAGTAGTCTTCCATTGTTCCTGAATCATCAGATTGGTCATCCTCTGATTCATTTGGATCTTGGGCTTCTCCTGCCAGGGCTGAAAATTGTCCAATGGGTGAAAGGACCAGGGCTTTGTCTAACCCTTTCTCAACTTTGCCTGAAGAACTTGCTTCTGTGGATAAATGCTGGAAATTCTCCATAAATTGGCTTTTGATCATATCCATAACCTTGATTTGGATTTGAACTGGAGAAAGATTTGCTTCTTCCTTTCTGACTGCATCTGCCAGTGCTTGGAAGATATTGGATGGGAGAGCAGGCTCGGGAGGCTTTGGATGATGTGCCTCATAAGTTTTCCTGTATTCATTGGTGGTGGATTTAATTAAAGAAATGGCTTCTTCGTTATTAAAACCATCCCACCATTTGTACCAAAAGGTTCTTTGGAGAACCGGACAATTTAGTTTATCAAAACTGAATTTTAAATCCCATTTTCAACACCAAGTGATTCTGAATTCAGTAAAAAAGAAAATTTCTTTTTGATTTTTGGGAGGGTTTGTTGCTGTTTTTCCTCTAAGTCTGGGATGAAATTCATACCAGGGAGAAAAGGTTTCCAAGATTGGTTTCGGTAAAATAGCCATTTCTGGCCCCACTTTTTCCCACCAATGCATAAACCAAAGGGGGAATCCTGAAGTTTTTGAAATATTTGGATTTAAAGAGAAAAACCAGGTATGCTTTTTCGGTGGATTTTGATAATAAAAAGCATAATTTCAGGCTTGGATGTAATCCCAGTAGTTGAAATAAAAATCTTTGGAATTAGCTAGTTTTAAAACTTTTGGTTTAGCAGGATCAAGTCCCCATTCTTGCGGATGGAGAACCTTAATAATATAACACTTTGAATGTGTTATAGGAGTTTTAAAATCTCCTTGGGTTACATGGTTGTGATAAATTTGGACTGATTCTGTCTCCACAAGCATTGCTTCATAGACATATCTCAGTCGTCCTTCTTGGACCATGTAAGTTTGATTTCCCAAATATCGCTCTTTGATAAACCAGGGATCTTGTTGCCACTGTTGATCTTGGATTTGAAGAGGCACAATTTTCTCCACATGGTTCTTTTGATGGTAAACAACTTCAGAAGCCAAGGCTTCTTTAGCAGTTTTTGCCTTTGAATGGCTTTTTGCTGGTACTGGAGAACCCAGTTTTGGATAATCAGAATAGGAAACTCCTTTTCCTAGATTCTGAGCGGCCTTAGAACGGCCTTTGGCTTGTTTTTGCTTCTTGCCTCTGTCAAGAGGCTCCATTTTCCTGTAAGAATTCACGGGTTAGAAAGTCTGGCAATGAATTACTTTCTCCTTTAATGAATTCTATACTGAAATCAAAAGCAGATAATTGAGCTTGCCATCTAGCAAAAAGCTGTTTAGAAATAAGATTTTTAACATCTTTTTGTAAAATATGCTTTGCTGCGCTGCAGTCAATTCTAATAAGAAATTTTTGATTAAGAATGTCATCCTGGAACTTGTTAATACATTTAACTAAGGATAACATTTCCTTTTTAATAGTAGAATAATTTAGCTGAGCTTCTTTCCACATTCCTGAAGTAAATCTAAGAAGCTCTTCTTGTTTTGTAGAAGAATTCTTTTGCTTTAAAATCCCTCCGTATCCTTTGTCAGAGGCATCAGTTTCAACAATTTTTTCAAAACTTGGGTTTGCTAAACCTAAGCATGGCAATTGTTTAACTCTTAATTTGATTTTCTGAACCGCTTTAGTATGTTCAGTAGTCCAGGGTTTTGGTTCCTTTTGCAATCTGCTATATAAAATAGCACTATCCTGGGCTATATTTTTGTAAAAATTTGAAACATAATTAAGACTTCCTAAGAATCTTTGCAATTGGGTTTTGTCTTTAATTTCATCTGGAAATTTTGAGGCAAATTCAATGCTTCGATCAATAGGAATAATCTGTCCTCTTTGGATATTGTGTCCTAGAAATCTGACACTGGTTTGAAAAAGTTTCATTTTTGATTCTGAAATAACCAAACCACTTTTGATAATAGCATTTTTGAATATTCTCAAATGCTTAAAATGTTGATCAATAGATGACGAGAAAATAAGAATGTCATCTATATAGACAATACAAAATTCGGAATGAGGAATAAAAATCTCATTCATGATATTTTGAAATTCTGATGGAGCATTTTTCAGACCGAATGGCATAACATTCCATTCAAAATGGCCAAATAGAACTGTAAAAGCCGTTTTGTATCTGTCCTTTGCAAGAATTTGTATCTGCCAATATCCATATTTTAAGTCAAATTTGGAAAAGATCTCAGCTTTAAAAAGTCTATCTAACAAATCTTTTTTGTTAGGAATTGGATATCTTATCCATTTTAACACATCGTTCAAGGGCTTGTAATTAATCACAAGTCTTGGAACTCCCCTTTCTTTTTCAGAAGCTTTGTTAACATAAAAAGCAGTACAACTCCATGGAGAGTAGCTTTTTCTGATTAAGTTTTTTGATAATAAATCCTGAATTTCTTTTTTGCAAAGCTCAAGATATTCAGAATTCATTTGACTTGGTCTTGCCTTAGTTGGAATTTATTTTCTTTCATTGAAATCATTTTCATAAGGCAATGACACAATATGTTGCTTTCTATCCCCAAAAGCATTTGGATGATTACTGCAGATCTGCTTTTTAAAATCTTTCTCCAGATCTGAAATTCTTGATTTTAAAACTTTGAATTTTAGCTTATTTTCAATATCCAAAGAATAAACTTCAGTTTTTAGAAAACTCAAATGTTTTTCTTTAGGAACTAAAAACTGTTTAAGCTCATTAAGAATCTTGGTTTCTGGATCTTGAATAAATTCAAAATTCAATTTTTGATTTTTGTAAACACAACTTATGCCCTTTGGATTAATTTTTTGGATTGGCATAATTTGGTTTAAAAAAGGAGTTCCTACAATAACCTCTTGTTGGAGATTTTTTACGAGTAAAAATTTGTAGGAATACAGATTCCTTTGTTGCAAATACAAACATCCGAAAGTTTATAATTTATTTGCATTTTGTTTCCACTAGCAGACGTTAGAGAGTGCATAGTTTTTTCAAAATATTTTGTTGGGACAAGTCCTTCTTGGATACAATTCATATCAGCTCCGCTATCAACCAAGGCAATAGCATTTTTAATGAAATAATCGTGATTAATAATAATATTAACCTGAATATACCATTTTTGAAAAGTGATATGTTGCATTATTTGAAGAAAACTTGTTTTAGATTTTTCTGAATGGTCAGAAGAATTAGAATGATCAGAAGAACTGTTAACTTCTTCTTCTTTTCCTTCTTCTTCTTCTTTTCCTTCTTCTCCTTGAGGACTGTTTTCTTTCAAATAATTTGCTAAAACATTTTGTCCTTTCTTGAGATCAGAAATTTGGTTTTCATGTTCAGAAATAAATTTCTTCAATTCTTGAACTTCAGCCTTTAAACATTTTACCTCTTTACGAAGATCGTTTAAAGTTACTGGTTTTGAAGGAGTATTTATTCTCTGTAAAACCTCATTTAGAGAATAATTATTCTTTAAAACTGATTTTTTGTTTTGAATATCATTTTTACTTGTTGAGGCAGCTAGGTCTTTTTCAAAATAATTCTGTAAAATTTTTGACCTGAGTTCCTCGTCTGGAATTTGACATATGGAAAACACCAAATCCCTTTGATTTGAGGTTAAAACGTTTAATCCATTTGTTTCAACAATTGCTTTCCAGTAGTTTTGTTCTGCTGAACAATCACCTTGGCAAGCCGTGGTTGAGTCAGACTCTGAAGAAGAAGTGCTGTAATCTAGATCTTCTTCACTCTCAATTTCTTCTGAGAAATCACTATTTTCTGGACTAGTGTTTAAAATTAACTTGCTCAGCTGTAATTTTAAACCTTCATCCATTTGGATTTCATTTAGCTTTTTCTTAGTGTAGCATCTGTTAGCATAATGGCCTACTTTGCCACACTTGAAACAAGCTGCCGGTTTCTTCTTTTGTTCTACCGGTTTGGAAAACTTTTCTTTCTTGTTAAAAATTTTCTTTTTCCTTTTTGGTTTAGAATAATATTCTTCTGAATACTTCTTTATTTTTGATTTTCCTTTTTTCTTGTATTTAGAAACATCAAATTTCTTTGTTTTTTCTTTTAAACAAGAGGCTGGTAAATCATAGGCGAATTGTTGACAAAATTCTCCTATTTCTTTTTTACCTGTAAGGTTTTGCTTTTTTAGTTGATGCTGTAATTTCATATCATTGCAAAGATTTAACCCTACTTGCGTGCAGGCTCCTGTGATTTGCCCATAAGTAAGAAAATCATAAGGAATGTTAAAACCATCATTTTGTTCTCTAAGATGCTGCCTAACCTTTTCAGAGAAAATTGGGGGAAGGCCATCAATAAATTTTGCTTTCCAAAAAGATGAATTAACATCATCCCTAAGCATAACTTTAGATATAAAGACATCCTTATACCATCTAAAATGGGTTAAGGAAGGACATCTAAGATTTTGAAGAAGTTCTCTGCCTCTTTCTTCCCTCTGAGGCATGTTTCCTAGGAAATGGGTAATTACCGTAGCCACAAGGGTATAGGTAGAATCTTCCTGGACAGAACTTTGGTTTCCTTCTGTTTCAATTCTGGTAGCACTTAAAATTTCTTCCTTTTGGGTTAGATTTAAAGAATTATGCCACCAACCATAAAGAACTCCTGTAAATCGATTGATAATAAATTTAGCAATATCACTGTCATTGTTACCATTGGCTTTACATATAGAAGCGTACATGAGCATTCTATGGAGTTGTTCCATAATTTGATAGTCAGTCATTCCATCTATATTCCATTCATAAATATAAGTGGCACTGAAAGATGTTTGCTGCTTTTTTGTAAAGAAATCTTCCTCATAGAGAACGTCTCCAGGAGTAGGTCTCTTATAAAAAGTGGGTCCTGATTTTTCTGGAAAATCAATTTTGTTTAATGAAAAAGGGTTATCTTTAAAATTATCTTCTAAAGACTGAATATTTTCATCGGAATCCGAATTATTTTCTGTAAAAGATTTTTTCTTTAAAACATTTAGTTTTAAATCTTTAATATCTTTTATTTTTTCTAAAAGATTATTTAGAAATTGTGGATCATTTTTTGATAATTTGAATCCTGGAACCTAAAGTTGGGGTTTTAAATCAATTTTTTGGATTTCTTTTTCTCTATCCCTTTTAAAAGGTTTTAAAGAAAAAGGGTTTTGAGAAGTAGAGGGGATCTCTTTAGTATTACCTTTTTCGGGTATTACTTCTAAAATCTTTTCTTCGACTCTGCTTAGTTGATTACCAATTGTTCCAAGAATCACATTGGTATAATTTTGTTGTTTGGTACCAATAGAAAGTTGGTTCCCATCTTTAGCTGAAACGAAAGGTGTAGCCTCTATAAAAATTTCTGGATGTTTAGCATCCTTAATTTGGATTGTTTCTTTGGGAGGATGAACAGACATGATTGTAGAACCATCAGGTCTTGTCCAAGTTTTCTTTTGTATTGCGGAGAGGACAGCAATAACTTTGAAACAATTCTGTTCAGAAGGATACCATTGTAGAAACCAATCTTTGAACCAAATAATTTCAGTTCTGTTAGCTAGGTCCTTATAGTAATATTCTGAAAAGAATTTAATTCAATTTTAGAAAAGATTTTAAAAAACCATTTACAAAATCTTTTGTTTGATAAAAATTGGCTATGAATTATGGCTCTCAAAGGAGA
>BRYE01000023.1:20085448-20110448 GCA_030159115.1 Actinidia arguta var. hypoleuca
ACTTAGAATGGAGAATGAAGAAACAGCTGAGATGGCAAAGTGAAATGAGCTGATTGGTCGAAACAATAAGTTGGATAGCCGAATTGGACTAGCCGTCCTTAGAAATTTAAGGCACATAGTTATTAATAATCAAAAGTTCCATTTTCAGACAACCAAAGAGGAAGAGATCACATCGGAAGTCATAACAAGTAGTGTTAGGGTTTTCAGCTCTCCAATTCTCTGCAGTTTTATGATGCTTATTTCTGAAATGCTATCAAAAAATGTTGTGTTTAGATTAAGGATTTAGAGGAGGAAAAAGAACAGGAAAATGAAGAATTAATGGATCCAACGGTTAAGATTTGAACTTTTATTTCCCCTCCCTAAATCCTTGAATCAAATACAGCCTAAGTTTTTTTTTTTTTGACAAGTGTAAAGTTAGGGTGTTATTCAGATAACATCAGTATGTTTGCAAATTGAGCTAGATGAAGAATTTCTTCATGTTAGTTGAATTATAATTTGCACTAGTTACTCCTGTGACTTGCATTAAAGCACAAATGGAAAAAGCAGCTAGGGTTCCTTCGGTGTTTGTTCACACTAGGACAGCGACATTATGGATAACATTGGCCAGAAGGGACACGTAGTGAGTAGCGACATCTAATTATAGCATTACAAAAAAGCAAAGAAAACAAAATCATGTCCATGTGTTTGTGTATTACTAAATAGCAAACAAAAATTATTGCGGTCTATTGGAAAGCCGTCCACATGTGAACTCATAAATGATTATTACTATTCTTCCCCACACATGCCAGGAAGGAGGCTCCAAAATGCATACTAGAAAAGATAACAACTTGCCCTTGACTGGAAAACAATATGAGTTCGAGAAATAGCCTGCAGTTGAAGTTACTTGGTCAAAAGACAAATTATTCGTAGATCGAAATATACAAATGAAAATTGGCTTCTGTTGCACCATCTGTGAAAAGTCATTTGACTCTTCAAAGTGAACGAGAGTTCCGATATAATGTTTTGAGACTTTATACTATTAGTACAAATTCAAACCAGCTAACAATGATGCAGGGAGGTAGTAATGGGGAACACCGGGAAGCATGAAGACTAACTATCATATAGAGAAAGGACCAATTTAAAGGGAAACTAGGCAAATTTATAGATACATGAAATAGAGAACAGAATCAATTATCAAATATGCAGCCAAAACTGCTGGTAGAAGTTGGTTCTAGATCACGAGTAATTACAGGACGAGGTAGAATGGAAGGAAGAAATTAGATTTGAAAAAAAATGAAGAATAAAAGCGTAGTGTAAACAGATTTGTGACTTTTAAAGAAATGAAAGCATAATTCTTATTGGTCATAATGAGTTACTGCACAAAATGAACGACAATAACAATATATAAATCATGAAATCACAAATAGGAGTTTCACAAAAAGAAAAAGAAAAAGAAAAAGAAATAACAAAAGGACTTGATCCAGAAGACATGAAATACCTTCTTTCCACGAATCACAGCACCAGGCTCGCCTTGGATAACCATGTACTTTGTGCCACCAAGGTGTAGTCCAGTGGGAGCAAGAAAGCCAGGTTCATCAAAATCTTTCATGATACTGGTGATCTCTTCAGTATTAAACTACAAACAAACACACAAATGCACTTTATTAATGCTCATGACAAACAAAATGCGCAAAAGCAGAAATTAAATCAAACTTAAAACGACAACACACAAAAAAAATAAACAGCCATATTCCATGAGCCTTGCTTTATTCTTCGATAGGTTACATTTTATATGTATTTTATTGTTGACTATCCTTAAATAGGAAAGTCATATACGGACTATTTGAGACTTCCAAGTATAGAAGATTAAACAGAACACGGGAGGCAAAAAGCAATAAGATTCTCACATTCAAATTTTATGAACACCAAGACTCATCATTTCTCCATTTAGTAATTTAAACATTTCTTCTGATCATTTTCAAAATCCCCATGCGATTATCCAAGTGCCTTACATTACACTTATTAATTGGGAAATCTCATATTTTCAGGTTAGAAAATAGCTGAAAAGTGTCTGAATGCAAACCCAACACCCTATCAGAGTTGGTTTACTGTTTTGCCACCCACGTTATATAAAAATTGGTCTAAGCAGACCTATAAACTTGAACGCAGAAAAAGAGGCGATCCAATCAAAGATCTCTCCCCCACGTAAGATGGATGAAACACATTTACATTTCAAACTTTTCTAATCTCACAGAAAAAGCGATCTCTCTTTGTTCATGGCTAACAAAATACAATTAGAATCACAATGCAGGTGAAATCAAAACCTCCGAACAACCTCTAATTATCCAAACAAATACAATCACATTTACATTGCAAACTATTCAAATCTCATTGTTACTCAATACAATTAGAATCACAATGCAGTTGAAATCAAATCATCCGAACCACCTCTAATTAGACAAACAATCAATATCACATCTTAGATACATTATATACGTTAACACACGGATCTAATCAAAATCAAAACAATTCACAAAATTAATTATCGAAACACGAATCAACCTATGCAACCACTAATTTTACAAACAGATCCACGAATAACCAATTAAAACTAAAGAACATGAACAGATCTAAGGACGACAAATTAAGGATGAGAGAGAGGTGTTTTAGAGAGAGAAACCTTGGGGAAAGAGGCGCTCTGTGCCCAGACGCTGCCCTCTTGGCCGACGATGGCGGCGGCGGTGAGGTGGTTGCCCTCGATGTCGCACATCAGGTGCTCGTCCACGTACGTTTGCCACGACATTTTCGAATTCGTTCGATCGATTTGTTCTCTCACAATCTCTGATCGATGCGTATTGTATTGTTGTGTCTCTGGGGTGTGTCAAGTGTTTCGACGAACGCATAAATAGTTGTCTGAAAAGTTCTGGGCGAATTTGGTGGGACCCTTTCGCCATCGTGATGCATCTGTGATCTTTTATCAACCGTTGGTTTCGAGAGATTATTTGGAGCTTCTGCAGCAATTCTATATATCAATCAATCAATAAATGATACATCTATAATAATATAAGGCATAAATATTTTTAAATTTTTAAAATTATTTTTTATTATCTTCAATTGAAATTCATTTAAATTAATTTAATGACTGAAATTTCACCTGAAATTATTTTTTTTTCTCCAAAATATCATTTTCTTCTTCTAAAAGATGTGGGCACACGTAGTTGTATTCTAATGACCAAAAATTCTCTAAAACTGAGTATATTTTTTATCCATTATATTATTTTTTAAATGGGACTCACAAAAAGAAATTAAAACACCCATTTTTTTTTTCTCATTTCTCTCAAACTAGTAGTACTTTTTTTAAAATTATTATACTTTCTAATTTATTCTCAATTTTGTAGTAGTATATCTCTTTGTATAAGTATGTAATGTATTTTTTATCTATTTTTTAGATTGTAAAACTCTAACAAGTACGCCTAAGAGATAAATATTTTTTGCGTAGTGTCTATAGGCACGGGCAATTACTATTATACACATATTGATCATAATTCAAATAAAAAAATTAATTTTAATATTTAAATCAATCACTATAAAATTAGAGCACGATTAAAATTTGCTCTAATAGCACTAAATAATTGATCGTTGGTTTCGCATGATTGAATAAGTGCCTTTCACGTTCGGTTTCGTTGTTTTTGAAGCTCACGTCATAGTTATCAGACCGAATCGGACGGTTCAATAGGGAATCAGATACTTAATTGATCCGGTAAACATATTTTACTGTAAATACAAGCAAACTGCATTGAGCCAAAAAAAATCGGATAGTATTTTTTCGAACCGTTGAACCGGGTGTTTTATTTAAAATCGGGCATTTTTTTAACGCATGCATATTGATAATAATTTGCTTTAATTTTACTTGTGTTGTTGTTGTCTTTTAGACCTTTTGATAATTAATTTACTTTTGGAGTTGTGTGTTGACTGTTAAAAACTTTTGAAACTTTGGTTTTAACTCATTTAGTATTTATAAAAATTTTCTCATATTTTAGTATCACTTGTAAAGTTAATTCATGCATACTGTTAGTTTTAAGATATGAAATTGAACATACTGAGTCATTAAAAATTTATTTTTTAATTAAATATATTTTATTATTTATTAATTATAAGATCAGTTAAACCGGTTGAATCAATAAATCGATACTTTAATCAGTTCAATATCCAGTCCAATTCTAATTACTATGAGTCAGGTCGTACGCCTTACAATAATGCTCCTTAGTTGGACATGTGATTCTATTTGCACTCAATTTTTTTCTCTCTCTCCCCATTTTTTATTATCATTATGTCCTTTTGTCTATTACCACGAAAACCTAATTATTTAGAACAAAGTTCTCTCTCCACACCCACTCTCCCCCACCTTGCCAACGCTGCCGCAGCCCCGCCCACCACCTCCACAAATTTTTTTCATTGATGGTTAGTCTTTCATAATCAATTGGCAAAAGTAAAAATAAAAAATAAAAAGGATCCTAATTAATGCAAATGGATTTTTCTAAAATCATAGATGAATAGTAAAATATTTTGAACAAAAATTAAAAAAAATTGACTAACGATAAAATTAATCGAATTTGACTACTCTTCACCCTTAGGGGTCGTTTGGCTGGCGGATAGTATTAGGGGGATAACTTTTAGAGGGTGATAACTTTTAGAGGGGGATAACTTTTAAATTTGATTAAATACTTTTTAGAATGGGTGGATAAGGGTGTGGGATAAGGAATAAAATATATATAAAAATATAAAATATAAACAAAAATATATATTTTGTTTCTCTCTTTATATTTTTTTTCTTATCCCCCACCCCCTTATCCCCCGGATAACTTTTAGTTAGGGTAAAAGCCATCCAAAAATTATCCACTTCTATCCACCGACCGGGGGAAAAATTATCCGAGGGGAAAAGTTATCCGCCCCCCCAAAAGCATCCAAACGCCGGATAACAAAAGTTATCCGGGGGAAAAAATTATCCCCCTCCCTATCCCTTGCCAAACAGCCCCTTATCTTTGTTGCATTTGAAACCATTTTCTATTGGAGAGCCCAAGTACAACCATGAGATTCATCTCTTGCATCAAAGCCCAAAGGAGACCTGTTTTTTGCAACTTCTAACATTTGCTATATCCATGACACCTTTTTTATTCGAAAACATTCTTAAACATTAAAGAATTGATCAATGAATGAGTGAACTACACTTTGCAACCTTGTAATTTTATCCACCTTTTGCTTTCAATGTGTCAATCAATCACGTGCTAAAGTAATCCTTCCGTCCATACGTTGTTTAATTAAGTGACGAAAAGAGGTTACGTGACTCTTAATTGAACGACATTGACACTTGACCTAAAGTCTAAGGAGCTGACTGATACAATCAGAAGAGACAGACGCAAAGCAAAACTTAGGTGAAAGGAAAGGAATTACAAAGTGTAATAACCTATATACTGTTGATCAATTAATGTAATACATTGGATTGGGAAGCTTGAAAGTCCTACTGCCAGGGGAAGGACCCAAAATGTCACTCCATTGATCTCCCATGTCTCTAAGGATTCTGTGCAACAAGTTCTTGCATTTTCTTCATTTTGTTTGTTTATGGATTGAGAAAAGTTTTCGAGTCAAGTAACATATAATTTTGTAACTTATAACACTTATTGTGGTTTCTATCGTTATTTGTTATGTTTTTTAGGATTTCCTTAACACTAACCCTTCCAGTTTATTTTGTCGTATTATCGTGTTGTCCCATTTGGGATTCGTGTTGTATTATCGTGTTATATAAAAAGTGTCCATCCTTGTAGAAAATAAAAAAACGAAGGAGGAACTTTCTTTGCATAAAAAAAATTATTTGCACCAAATCCAAATCTAGTAGAGTAGCTTCTCAATTGTAGTTTCTTATCCATTTGAGCCTTTTGAAATTCCTTATTAGAGCACTATTATAAATGGAACCACAATACAAGATCACAAAGTACAAATAGAAACTAAAATGTTTGGTAACCTAATGATCATCCGATGAGGTCGATTCCTTGGATGATCAAGGAATCGGCGAGAACCTTGTTAGCAGCCTCAGAAGGATGGACACTATCCCAAAATACATATTTTGTTGCATTGCTACAAGTTCCGAGCGACTTGGGATTGCACAATAAAGATGTCGTCTCCACCATTCCAGTCCCACAACAACCTTTCATTGCTTCCGTAAAACCTAGCACAAAAGCACACAACTTATAAACAGTACGCTTAAAGATGTGGCTACATTGTGCATGTTTCCTATCAAACAAAGCGATCATACATTAACGATCACTAAATTCTTTCTAATAAGATTCTCATTTCAACACTAAAATTATACCTATGTAGACAAAGCACTGTAACATTTAGAAATGAAATTGACAAAAATATTAGGTTGAGAGACTAAAGCGACATATGACACGGTCTTTAGGACATAAATAGTCAGTTTCGAAACTGAATCAGTTTTTTAACTCAAACTCGAAAACTTATATGAAAAAAATTGGCAAAATAAAAAACTTTCAAACTCGAAGTGACAAGAGCTCGTACTTTAGGGACAATAATCAAAAAATATTGTTTCATACCATATTTCGAGGGATTTTGAACGAGGTCATATAGGGGCTTGAAAATGTCTAAGACGGCGATTTTAAGGCCGGGAAGCTGCTTCTGGAGATTTGTTGCGGCGCATTTGATCTTCTTGTTGAATCCCTGAGCATCGGTGTTGATTCTGGAGATGCACCCGCTTTTGTGGTACCCAAACAGGGTGATGGCTGCCGGAAGACAACCCAGTGGTGGCAGTGAAGTCACCCCAATTCTTCTGGCTCCCAACTTGTACAAGTCCTGCTTTCCAAACATCTTCAATTATGTTTCCAAATGTGCATTCAGAAGAAAGTACACATATTCTTATTTATAAAATTACAATGTGACTGACACCACCCCGTTTGGCCCAAGTATTATAGCTCGCTTTTAGCTAAATAACAAAAAGCTGAGTTGTTTGGCCTACCTATAAAAGTAAGCAACTATTTGAGCTGTTTTTTCCCCTCTTTTTGGTCTAGTTTAAGAAATCCTATACGAAACATTTTGTTTAGCTAACAATTTTTGCTGAAATAGTCAAAACTCACATAAGTGAGATTATTTAGCTAAAATTGAAATATGAATGTGATCCTTGAATACCTATTCGAGCTAGAATGACGTTGCTTAACTAAGTAGGAATTTGATTCTCTCTCGGTTCCACGAGAGTTTTATATTCAGGGTCATCTATGAATGGTTCAAAAGTAAAAAAAGGCAGATTTGCACGCGATTTTAAAATTTATTCATCTTCCCTGAGAGAATGACGAATTGAAAAGGCTAAATTTATGTTTTTCTTTCCCTGGACAAATCTACCCTCACATTTATAATCCAAACACTATGTTAAAACAAATATTTGAATAATGTAGACAAGAATTTTAGCACTAGCAATAAAGTTAAGTCAAGCTAGTACACATTAATGAGTGTCTAAGAGCGAAAATTTGGATACAAATTTAACATTTGGCATAATATGCACAAAGTGATTGCTCTCAAGGCTTGAACTCATAAACTCATATTTGAGAGGGCAAGTCTTTGTCACTTGAACTAGTGGCTCCTAGTTATTTTAGTTCTAGCAATGCGTTTCCAAAAATCTGTCACCCCATGTCAAGATTTCTGTCTTTCAGACATAGTCAAAGTATGACTCTTAGGCCTTACGCTTCACATTCTGAGATAAAATTCTGTATAAAAATTCTTACTACCTAAAGACCCATAATCAAAATAAAGTTAGTACCTTTACAAAGCTTGAAAATATGCCCACAAGGTAAGAGGAGTACTGATCAGGAGTGTACACTTTGTTCAAGAGAGGATTGACATAGTAGTTCTGAACAAAGTCACTACTACCAGCACTCAGTATGTACAATCCATCCTTGATAATGGAGGCTGCCTTTTTATTCCCTGCTACTTTTGCTAGCTTAGCTTGGTACTCCTTGTAGTACTGCAACTGTTGTGACAAGGGAATTGCATGCTGCCACAAATTTTGACTAGTTAAGATCAAAGACAGAAAGAATGAGGAGGAAGTGTATCAAATTTGAGATTTAAGAACTGTTACGAGCTAGTACTGCGATTGATCGATAAGAGATTTTCTGTTCCCAAAACCCATGTCTCCCTATTATAAAGACTTCTAGCCGCATAATAAGATGACAATCTCAACTCAAGGCATGGTCATGTGCCTGAGAGTGCGTTGAGATAATTTTGGAAACACGATGATCATTTTTTTTTGTGGGCGGTCAATGTAAGTGTCAGATAAAATTAACTTTTTAAATGGAGCAATACTTCCGACACAGAAAAAAAATACAAAAAATTATGCAAAAACATTCATGGGTGGTTCCGATTCATTCAAAGTTGGTTCCATTACAAAAGATTTGAATTCAGAGTATAAGTGGTATCTTTTGCTCACTTTTTATATTTATTTATGTATTCGTAACTTTTTTATTTCACATAATATGTAAAATAGGGGGTGTCATATCGCGTATACTGTTGAAATCTTCATATTTTTTTGAACAATGAAAAGAAAAATCTTCATAAATTAGTGAACTAGAAAAGAAATTTTTATCAACCTGAAACTATAGGGGTATAAGAAGAGTTTTAAAAAACTTGAGGGTATGTGGCCACCCCCGGCTCTCCCCTGCCTTTGTCTCTGACGATGATCCCTCACCCCTCTGTTGTCTGGTCATTCTGTTTTTGCTTTTTCTTATTTTTGTCAAGAAACACACATACCTAGAAAAGCATCCATAAAATGAATCTATAGACCAGATTCATTCCGAGCGTATTCCACATCACAACCACCTTGAATTTGCACCAAATACCTCACTTTCGAGGCATTTTTTGTATAAATTCTGGGTATATAGCATTAAGGTTTGGTTTGGTTTGGTTTGGTTTGTGTTTTCTATGTAGCCATTATTAAAGCACAATCCAAAATACTTACATTCAAGATGGCTGGTTTGTCATCAAAGCCAGAAGCAGCAGAAGCGAAGTTGGCTCCAATAAGAAGGTTTTTCCCCGAGGCCTGTGGGCTCAGATATGCTGGTGGGTATGTGGTAAACCCCAGTGTTTCAGCTGCAGTCACAAATTTGATTGATAATTAATAGCCTAACTACATACTAATTCTCAAGTTGTGGCAGTTGTATGGGGGTAATTTGGGCATGGAAGAAAATATTACATCTTCACAAGCAATAAGATACCAAACTGGTGTTCTCCCTTTATATATTAGTAAAGATTATAAAAAACGGAATTCAACAATTGAGATAGCTATAATGAGATAACTTGGGTATGGAGAAAAAAATGTTACATTGCTTCGCTATTCAAAAAGGAGCTTACATCAAATTGGCGCTCTCCATTTATATATAATAGAAGTTGGGCACGCACAATGCGTGGCGGTTGATGGAGGTGGTTGTCACTTTCTTTCTTTTTTTACCTTTTTGCCTCTAATTGTTAATCAAGACTAAAACATTTGAACTGTAAAGAAAACATGACACGGAGCTTCAATATGTGACAAATATCAACCCTAGATCTCTCTTTGAGCCACGTAGTCCAATCTCACCCTCAAAATATATTATCAAACGTAGCCTTAGATTATATCAAAATTAGTTGAATCTGAGTTGTTGATTCTTGAGCTTACCAGTGATATCAGTGGCTAGTTTCCCATTACAGAATCTTCCAGTTGGTTTGTGATTGGTGAAGTCTCTGCCATAAGGTGGGTAATTAGCCTTGAAAATGGTGGGGAGATAGTCATTGTTCCCCACATCCACTGCAGAGTCGCCAAATGTCAATATTGCTGGCACCAGAGTTGATGACTCTTCAGCCACCCCACCACTAATGGCCAAGGCCAATGCAAGAATTAAAACTAAGTACATACCCATTTTATGCAGAAATGGTGTTGGGGGCTTTTATCTAAAGCCTTATGAACTTATATAGGAAAAAATTGGAGCCAACCCAATTGAAGGTAGTGATGAAGAAGAGAGGTGAAAGTTGAGTGGCTAATAATGGAGTGGTGTTAGAGGTGGTTATGTAACATTAAAGACATACTATGTTTTCTGCGACATGTGATGTCCCAACACGAGGATCGGAAACGGAAATATGGTGGTACGATAGACGTAGGTTTTTATAGAATTTAGTTCTAAAAATCTAATGGAACGTAGGAATACTATTTAAATTGTTCATGTAAAATTCATTTCTTGGTGTGTTATTACTGTTTTTTTACATTTGCTCTTGCAATGCCGACTAGTTTTTTTCTTGGAAAATATTTAGGAAATAAGAAGGAAAGATTTGGAGATCGTTTGGATCGCTACGATTCAGAACATAATTTCGAAACACGCGTTGTAATATGTACTTCACTGGTATTAGCGATTTCGAGTGCACGTATGTCAGTTTATGGATCTAAAGTAATGAAACTTCTTTTTAAGCTGTTATTTGCTGGATTTTTAGTTGTCATTCAAACACGATGAATGGAAACCACAATTATGAATCTTGTTCATCCAACTGCTAAGAGTGGGCAAAGTGGTTGGGGGATAATGAACAAAAGTTACATTTGGGAGGTGAAGCCATATGAAAGTTGCACGTGATAGGTTTAATTTCTACTATCCAACTGTACTAGTTTGCCCAAAATGGAGGGAAAAATGGATGACCATGGTAATGGATTGGATTATGACAAGTTCTTGCCTACTATCCGTGAATTTTAATCATTGGTGATAGTAGTATTGGGTGGTTTTCATTTTCTCTCTCTTTTCCCACAAAAATGGTTTTCCAGAAGAAGATTGGGAAACTGCTTGGTGTTACATGGAAATTGTAAAAGTGAGATCAACTATTTGGATTAAGGTTTTAAATATCGGCTGATGAGTATTGATTTTTTGGGTTATTGATACCGTTGTACCCAATGTATTTGTGGGAATAGAAGATCACCTGTGTATCGGCTGATTTTTGACACGTATCGTCTTATTAAACAATTTATGGTCGACAAATGACCAATACATTTGCTATAGACCTCCTTTTCATGGCTAATAATCTAAAAAACAATTCGTGATCACGATACCCAATTTTCAATACGTCACTTAATACTCTCAATACCGTTATACAACTGTTACTGTTATGTATCCCGATACTGAGATTTCCCAATATTGTCATACAACGGTTGTTACTGATATGGGTCCTGATACTGAGATTTAAGACCACGACTTTGATTGAAGAATGGATCTCTTCGGCTCCACAATTTGGCCAGTTTTTGATTATTCTCATTGTGACAGTTCAAATAAAGATCAAAGGAAACAGATTTTTTTGGTGCAATAGGGTTGGCGAAGATCAAACTCCAGATCCAACGAGCTAGTCGGGCAAGATCAGTTCGACCAGCCCACTTTTCTTTAGGTTAAGCATTCATTTATGCAGCTTTCTTGAATTGCCTCTACATTGGGCAAATAGGTTTATTTTTTAACAAAATGCTATACATAACATCACCATCTTCGTATCCGCAACTCAATCTCGAACTTGTTGAGTCATTCCAACTGTCTGAAAATACCAGCTTCTCTCTCTCGAATCCAATTTATTCCTCGAGAACAATGACTACAATAGTTTATTAACACATAACCATACTATCTGACAACAAAGGCATCTAAAACAAGATACAGAAAAAAGAGGAAAAATGGAAGACACCCAAGAAAAGAATTATTGTATCCTAGTCTCCGAGGGGCATGCGATTAACCAACTCTTCATTTTCAAATACTAGGTGCCACTTTCATTTCCATTCGAGGGAAATTTCTCAATGTACCCAACTAGGAGCTCCAGTTTCTCACCATCTCAGCTTCGCAGGGAAGAACTGCAACGACATGCAACTAATTAAGAACAAGTATTATGAAATGTTTGGAACAGAGAATTGGCTACAATTGAAATTGCGAAGTGATTTTGAAACTATTTCAATAAAGTTTAGGAACAACTATACCTAAAGAAGAATGTTAATGCACGTTAAGATATCAAAAAGATCCATTTAGTGTCGTTTTAATGCCTGCTAATTTGGATTTTAGTGTCTTTCTTTTTAATTATTTTACTTTTTTGATTCGTCTACAAAAAGACGATCCGGAAAAGTAAGAAGACTGACCAAAAAATGAAAAAAGTTCGCTAATGGCAAAATTAATCCAACTCGGACGAAAATTATCCCAAACAGTTTAGTCAGAGTGTTGGTGCTAACCTTTTCAATGAGAGAGAGATAGTAAGGCTTGACGTTTTCGACGTCAATTCTCACTTTGCTCTTGCTGTATAGATCATACTTGCTGCATCGGAAAAACAAATGAAAGTAATTAGATTAATTAGCTAACTATGAGCATATTAACATTATAAGAGTAATTCCTATATCTTAAGAATATAGCATGCATCAAGAGCAGAATAGTCTTACTTAAATACTTGGAGCCACTTTACATTCTTAAAGTCTTCCTCATTCATTAAGTGCTTATATGCTCCTGATCTATGTAAAGCTGCGAGAGGAAACATCTCCATTAAATGCAAATTTCGTGAAACCGGTATAATCGAAGACATAATTTTCCTTTTTTTCCCCTACTTACCGTAGAATGAGTGGTATCTGACAATGAACAGAGCTGCTGAAGGTAAAGTTGTTTTGTTCTCCTTGGCCACCTAAAAAGTGACACAATATAGTTAGATTTTGATGTTTTGTTTCTCCCAAATCCAAAAAATAGCATAAAAGTTTTCTAAATTACCAAATACATGTAGTCGTCATGCCCCCACGACATCATAACATTGTTGAGTCCACAACCCTGATAATAAGCTCCATATTTGGTGTTGTAAGCAGGATTGCTATAATCCTTATTGTCCTCGAAGTACTGTATCGCCAAGCCAAAAATGAGCCAGACATTTTATAGAAATCTAACGAGTTTAAATTTGTGTATTGCTTTTAAGGTTTTAACCGTGTTTTGCTGGTTTTGACTATTGAAAAGAGACCAACCTTGTGATGAACAATTGCTTCGTCGAATGCACACCCCACGGGGAAGGTGTCACCTAAAATTTTGATTTTGGTTAGTAGCTTCAAATGACAAGTATGACATTAAGGATTGATTAAAGATGTAGAACAATTTTTTACAATAAATTTCAATACATGAAGCTTGGTGCATACCGACAACAGCCCACTGAGGGAGCTCCCCAAAGCTAGGATGAAGAAGAACTTTTCCAAGATCTAAAAACCAACACAACCCATGTTAACTAATTGCTCAACCAACTCAAAAAGCCTTCAATTACAACTTCCTGATGTTAGCTAGTTGAGCCAATACTCATTTAGGTTTTTACCATTACATCAGAATGAGTAATGTTGTACAAACAGAATATTTGTACAAGATTCCTAAACATAATAATGTGGCTAGGCATGATTCCATCATTTCGAGATAAAAAGGACCATAACTTGGCTCATAAATTAGCAAACATACATACATATATATATTACAGACCCTAAAAAGTACGATGAAAAATACCCGCATTTATTCTAAATATGCCCCACTCTATACCTCAAAATGAGTGATGTTGATGTCGTGGCTAAGCGTGATTCCATAATTTTCCATAAAACAGCAAGTAACAAAATATGTTGCCAACTTGCCACCATATTTGGAATGAGATTTATCTATGCTAAATGGCAAGTTTTGCCTTCGCAACCAATACCAAAGAAATGACAAAATACAACAATATTACGCACCCTAAAAAGTAGGGTGAAAAATACCCAGATTCATTCTACGTATCCCCCACACTATATACCAAATTTGAATATACACCATACATTTAATTTTCGGTATAACATACAAGGTACTTTTTCCTGGTAACTAACTTCGTCATCCCAAATATGGTACAAGTCCCAAATAGTTAATCCATGTTATGGAATGGCCAAGTCCATTTGTAGCGAAAATTTACTGAATATAAACACAAGTGCAACAACAAAATTCAAGGACAAGGGTAAGGGAAATCCGAAATACCATGAATAAGGGCAGTCAAGTGGAGCCAATCTTCATCAGGATAGTCTCTCCTAATAACCTCAGCTGTCTACAACAGGTGCTCAATCTGAGGCTCATCCAAGTCCGGATCGCTCTCATCCACGACGTCGTTGAGAAGTTCACAGCATTCCCATATGCTCATTTCGACCTTGTCCGGTTTTCCATATTCTTTTCTCATCCTCTTGACCTGCAATTAACCACGTACTCAATAATTTCTCGAATACTAATAACATGTAAGTGTGAAAGGTCATACAGAAATTTTCAATTTTCTTACGAAGTCAAAGGTCTGGTTAATGTGGTAGACGCGGTAAAAATTCTCAACACCTTCTTGCCTGAGGCTTTCTGCATCATAATCCCTGTGTTTATAGTTGCAAGTTAGACCAATTCTAACTGGAAAGGTTGAACATAATATCAATAACAAGGTAAAGGGAATACCAACTTAAATTTCTAAATAATGGAGGATTAATTATAAGTTGGGACATCCATTTTCCCAGTTCGTTAATATTCTGAGTTCGAATCGAACTTTGTTCGAACAGATTATGTGCACTCTAAGACTTTATAAAATCAGTTTATTCTCGCAAATGGTTCCAAAAACAAATAAGTTAAGATTGAATGACTTTAGAAGCTCGTTAAGTTGTCAAGTCAAACTCAAATAACCAACTTAAACAAACCATTATTTGAATCGACCAGGCTCATTTAGGGTCCCAATTGGAAACATCATTGGTTTGTTATTATCATCAACTAATCAAGAAAGCACTCAAGAATGAATTTTTTTAATTTTGGTCAGTTGGGTTCTGTGGGTTTGGACTAATCAAGTATTAAACCAATTTCTTACCTTCATACTTCATTTGGATTAAGGATTTAAGGATAGATTTGTGCAGTGAACATGGTTAAATCTGAATCATTAAATCCATGTTCTCTTTTCTTTTTATTTCCATCACCAAATTTTTAATCCAAACACATACTTAAAAGGAAATCAAACTCATCATTGGTTGAATGAATCGTATGGTCCCTTCTTGTTCTATGATGCTCATGGTGTTAAGAACCATTCAATCATGCAGATCAAAGGGAATGATAAAAAGCGAATCTCTTTGTCCCATTTTGTCCTCTCTTTTTTTTCTCCAGATATTCAATAGATGCCCTAAAAAGCTAAAATCAAATTAAGCCATATGTCTCGATCACTTGGTCAATTAGGGCCGGCTATATGATTTTTTTTTTTGCTGTTACTTAAAATTCATTTCGCAAGAGAGTGAAACCTAAAATAATACATATATATATATATATATATATATATATATATATATATATATATATATATATATATATATATATATATATATATATATATATATATATATATATATATATATGTGTGTGTGTGTGTGTGTGTGTGTGTGTGTGTGTGTGTGTGTGTGTGTGTATAATGATTTTGGAGAGAGGAAAACCTAAAATTGTGGCCAAATGAATTGGTGACTGGCACCACAAAACCCCAATCCAACACCAATTCATTTTCCTTGTTTGGGATCTTCTTCTCCTCCTCTGCCTCAACCCCTGGTTAAAAAATTAAATTAAAACAGCATCTATCTATCTATCTATAACTAAAAACCTAAGTCGTTTTTTAGAAATCATAATATATATCTATATACACATCACACGTATATATGTGTATGTATATGTATAGATAGAGAATCAAAAAGACTATACAGTATCGAGTGATTATCAACAAAGGAAATAGTTATCTGGATCTATTTTTAGAATAAAAACAGAACGATATCAGGAAATAGGTCTAATTGGGTATTTTTACCAAATTGAAGCTTCACCAAACATCAGAAATTAAACTAAGATCCAAAGTAGAGATCTGTTTGTTAAGGAGGAAGAAGAACAGAACTGGCTTTTTTCATGATTCAATACGAGAAATCAAAAATACATGAATCCAAAAACAAATAAAATCATAAAATACGAAAAGAATCGAAGAGAATTGAGCTAAGAAAATATAACAGAATTTTACCAAAATCAGGTTGATCCATGAGGATGGTCATCCTGAATCAAAATCGAAGCTCTTTAGAATCTGAAACAGAGTTCGAAAAAAGCAGAGACAGAAATAAATTGGTGATAAGATTATGATTGGTGGAGGCATGGAGGGTTTTGGGAAAGGGCAGTATTTATAATTGCCGGAGAGTCCTTCCCTGCGATTTCGGAGGATCAGAGTCCTTCCCACAAAATCTTTCTTTCTTCTATCCTTCTTTCCAATTACTCATGCAAGGTGGCAGAGAGAGAAAGATTACTCTCTTTCTACAACATGACTCATGCAAACCCGTCTTCTCTCCAATCTTCCCAAATGGACAGGGCTTTGTAATTCGGGTCCGGGTCACTGTCAGGGGCTCTACACTCCTAGTGAACTTTCTAGGTTCACGTTGATGAATTGTAATTTTTGTGAAAAAAATAAAACGATCCAGTATTAGTAGTTACATGGTTCTTGTATATTTATTTTTAAAAAAATAAATAGCAAGTATAGTATTGTTCTGAGAAAAACTATAAAATCAATATGATCTAATTATATGATTATTGATACTTGATCAATATAATTTTTTTACATAGATTATACGTCCAACAAATGATTCCGGTAATGAAAAAAGAACCTAATGTCAATGGGAGTCTGGTAGATAAGATTTTATAGGAGGGGGTTTGCAAGGAGGCGGAAAAAAAGGAGAGATAATGAGGTTTCAATGGTTTGGGTGGGAAAAGGGCAGCGGGGTAGTGGGCGATGGTGGACAGAGGTGGTAGTGCAGTGCAATCGGGGTGGAAAAAGTTGCGGGGGTGGTTGGGGGAAGCCATGGGAATAGAGGTAAATACGCAATTAAGGTCCAATCTTACCCAAATTTATTATTTTTTAAAAGATATTTTAGTTGTCTTGGTTTCAAACTTTTTCTAGTAAATTATTTTAATTATTTGATCGAAATTTTAATTTTTTTTATTTTTTTTAAAAATAATATAAAAAATCATTCAATTTTGAAAAAAGTTTATTAAAAACAAAATAAATTACTCAACAAACTAGATTTTTTTTTTTTTCAAATTTGAACAAAATATTTACATTTCAAAATTTTTCATGTCAAGACAAATTGAAAAATTATAAAGTTATGATGAAATAGTTAAAAAAATTTACTAAAGATTTGGTATGTTGATGGTACACAGTTGTCCAGGACTTGTGCGACATGCCTTGTTGCTGATTGGTCGGGCTTGTATGCTACTATTGCCTAACGATGGCTTTGTATCGTTCGTGGCCGCACATTTACCAAGCAATGAGACAACATTGATTGGCATGTCGTTGACACACATTTGTCCAGCCATGAGCGGCCATGATATACATTTTTTCAGCCATGGTGCAACATTGGCAGTGTCATGGCTGTCCATTGCTAGAAAAATGTGTGTCATCGACATGCTAAAGTTGCCCCATGGCTGGGCAAATGCATGTCATCGCCATCATCATGCCATGGCTTCCTGTTGCTGGACAAATGTGTGCCAACGAAAAAACTCGAAAACTAAGGCAGATAACAAATCTCAAAAAAAGAGTTGGGCCAAACGGAGCCTACGAAGGGTTTGTCTGTACCATTTCAAAGTGAAGAGGACAAAATAAAATTATATGTAAAGCATAAGGGTGCAGAGTGTAATTCACCAGATTTTTTAGGGTTGTGGGGTCCACAGCCTCATCACAAATGACTCAGCTCTGGTTTGTCTCGTGGCTATCACATACTCCGAATGTAACGGACCGTTCAGGGAAATCTGGGGGTGGGGTCCACTAACGTGGCATCCAGATAGCGCTGGACTGGTTATTTATTGATTTATTTAAAAAAAAAAAGATAAATCTCACTCAGCCCAGTTTGAGTTTTTTTTTTTTTACCTATTTTGGTTTTTTTTTTTTTTCATATTTAGTAAATTTTTTTATAATTTGATCAGCATTTTATATTTTTTCAATTCTAACTCTGAAAATATAAAAAAATTATCTAATTAACAGAAATCACTAAAAACAAAAAAATACTTTTGATAAAAAACATCTAAAAGTAATTTTTTTAGTGAGTTTTTTTTTCTAAAAAAAATAAATTTTTACGTTTTACAGCATGCCACTTCCGTTGACCAGTAACCATCCCCATCCCCATCCCCATCCCCAAAATGTGAGAGAAGAAATTCATCATTTTTACTGAAGTACCCTTCTTTTTAACGAGGATTATCCACTCTCAAGGGTGGTTGAAAATGTTGAAAAAATTGAATCCACACATATAGAATTTTAAAAAATAATTTTATTGATAAATAAAAAAATATGAATTACAAGCTTCAACCGATTGAGAAATTATTCAACCTGTTGAATAATTACAGAAATATAAAAAATACAGAAACAAAATACCAAAATTAAAATGAAAGAAATACAAACATATTAAACCAAGTCCTACAATCGTAGTCTCCTTATGAAAGATTCGACATCTCGACATCTTACTCCCAAGATAAAATGACCAAATGATAAAATGGCTGAAACGCGTATGTCAGAACACATTCAAAACAGCCTTGACACACTAATTCTACATATCTCTCTCAAGAATAAACTCAGAAGCTGTTACTCTATTGTTGTGTTTTTTTTAATACATGAAACTAAGTTTATATAGAAAATAGAAAATTATTAGAATTCTACCAATAAAATTGTTGTCATCATGACCACTTATAACAGCCACCGTTAAAGCTGTTAGTGATGGTTGCTAAGGGCTCAAACAAGGAGCTGTTAAAGCCACTAAGCCAGTCCTATTTGGGCTTCTTTCGCACTTAAATTTCTAACAAAAAATACTTCCTAAGAGTTATGCAATCCATACGTTACGGGACTCAGCCCGTTCGCGAGGCCCACCAGATTTTATATTTCCAAAGAGTATTTCCATAGGTTTATGTGATTTTGGCAACGTTAAAAGTCAAACTCAAACTCAAACTCAAATTCAAATTTTAGTTTGTTACACGTCATTTTTTTTGACACATGTTGCTCTATTAGTTCAATATCATTCTCTCACAACGATTTATTTTGACTAGTGTTTTATACATTTTCTTTTTTCTTTTTAATTCCATTTTTCTTTTTTTTCTTTTGTTCAGGGGAGGGGTTGGAAAAATAGCTCCTGAATTGGCAAGCTGGCCAAGGTCTATGAATTTTACCGTAAAGTTTTTTAGCTGTTATTCACAGTATATTTATTAATGTTTGATAACGTAATTTTTTACATAGACAATCTTCTCAATGAGCTTTACAAGACGAACAATTTAGATTAAATTACAAGCAAAGAGGTGATTAAATTATCGTGATTTTATATCAACCCCTAATTGGATACTTGTAATTGTTTTTCTATTTAAATTTTTTTTGGTGAATACATGTCTGGATGTAATAAAAAAGCAGTAATAAAATCTGGTGATATATAGCAACCCTCAATTGCAAAAATATCTACTATAAACATATTTTTGCATCTGATAGGGCACACTATACTACAAGTATACAGTTTTCCTTTTCCTTATTCCTCTACTGATGAATGTTTGAAAAAATAATTGCAAAGTACAAGCGTTACTTGTTTCCTAAAAATTATTACCTTGCTTGGGGACCTATTGCAATTAAAGACCCTATATCAAGAGCAACCATTTCAAATGAACTTGTTGATGTCTCCTGATCCTTTCTACTTGTCCAAGTACGTTCACAGGCAGTCTCTATTTCCAAACACTCCTTTAACTCCACAAGAACTTGGCTCATGGTTGGCCTTTGAATGGACCTGGATGGCACACACGCCATTGCCGTCTCCACAGCTTTCCAAACAGAGTTGATGTCAAAGTCCCCTCTTAACTTTGGATCAACGATACTTTCTATTTTGCCTCTTGCGAGAATGGGATTAATCCATTGGACTATGTGAGTGTTGTTATGGCTTTTCAATATTGCAGGTTGGCCTGTGATCAACTCCAGAAGAACAATCCCAAAGCCATAAACGTCGCTTTTCTCATTAAGCCTATTTGATATGTAGTACCTACAAAGAGAAAACACGAACGAAAATAATAATAATAATAATAATAATAATAATAATAATAATAATAATAATAATAATAATAATAATAATAATAATAAAAAGTCGATTCATGATCCATATAAAGTTCGATTCGTATCAAGCTATATGTTGTTAAAGGCTTACTCAGGATCGAGATAGCCAACTGTGCCTGCAACTGTTGTTGATACATGAGTTCCACTTTCAAAGGGCAAGATCCTTGACAACCCGAAATCAGCTACTTTTGCTTGCAAGTTTTCATCCAGTAAGATATTATCTGTCTTGACATCTCTATGGATTATTGGAGGCCTGCAACCGTTGTGCAAGTACTCGAATGCTGCATATTCAACGCCATTGCCATTAGTCTATTTCAATCAATGAGAGAGAGAGAGAGAGAGAGAGAGTCTTCATTTGCTGTCTGACCTTGTGCGGCATCAATTGCTATGCGAAGTCTCTGCTTCCAAGTCAAAACAGCCTTGTTGTTTCCTGCACCTGCAATGTATTTGCATTACTTTTTTCTGGTTATTTTCCAGAGACGAAATTCAGTAATTTGGTTCAAAGAGAGAGGGAAAATAGAAAGGTAATTGAGCGTTTTAGATGGATCCAAATGAGTAGGGACAAACATGATTTTGATGAAAGAATGCTTCTAAGCTATGTTACATAGACTCGGTTACAAGTATTGGGTGCAAGTGTGTCCTAGCGTTAGCTCTTCCTAAACTTAAATCTTATGATATTTGGATATGCGTCCAAAATTGGATATAGGTACGGAGTCGCCCTGAACACTTATTTATATAATATATTGTATAAAATATTCAGAATATAAATTATTTAGAAATATATTTGAAATCAAACAGGATTAAAGAAAATTAAGTATGGACTTTTCATCACTCATCCATGTAAAATGGGCAAGAAATGCTAGAAATGTTGTTTTTCTAGCTAAAGTGAGCTTATTATTATCAAAATTTTTTCAAATATCACAAAGTTTAGATGATCCAGGTATCTAAATTGGGTACAACGTCGAACACATGCCACACCCATACTCATGTTATATCCGTTGTACATGGGTACTTGGGGAACATAGCAGCGTCCATGTAACAGAGCTTCTAAGATACAATTTTAAGTTTGACAAGATACAGATTTGATAGAAGGTGCAAACCCATGGACAGTACATAACTAAATCGATACCTGATAAATGCTCTTGTAAGTTTCCATTTGCCATGTATTCATAGATGAGTCCCATGTTTGAACCTTCATCGCAGTACCCAATTAATAAAGCCAAGTTTCTATGATGAACTCTTGTCAATAGTTGAGCCTACAATTCAAATTCAGAACCATAGCTAAATTGAAAATTTTCTTGAATAATATATTTATAATTTAAAAGATCGGAGCAACAGATGCTTGCCTCGGTCTGAAATTGCTTAGATCCTTGAGTTGATGATGGTGATAGCATCTTGACAGCAACTTGAGTGCCATCTTCCAACAGGCCTCCATAAACTGTTCCAAAACCTCCTTTCCCAATTACCTTGTGGAAGTCATTGGTAATGCTTCCAAGCTCTGAGTATGAAAAATGTCTGTTCTTCGGCTCCAGTGGCCCATCTCCATTTACTTTGGAAACAAACCCAGCTAAAAACATTGCCAGAAGCATAATCAGCATCTTCTATGTGACAAGCTTAAAAGGAAAATCCCGTTATGCTGTAGCTAAATTATAAGTTTGTCAGCTCAAGTGGATTCATCAACAAAAAATGAGAGCCTTGACGATATTTCTTGATCTATAGTGGTTTCTTGATTTCATTGGTACAGTCAGATTGAAATTCATGACATGATCTTTTATATGGAGGCCTTTTCTTGAAATGTTTCCATTCAAGATGATAGACTTGCCAATTTGCCATACTAAAATCACACTTAACGAGTTAATAACCCCATTTAAATTCAAGTAATTTCCAAATAAACCATAGATAGTACTATTTTTTAAATTACAGCAAAAGAACAAAAAATGGCTTTACCATGTCTTCTTCTCCTTAAGATCCATAGCATCCCTACTCCTAATAAGAGGCTTAGAAAAGAAAGAATGGAGGCAACTACGGGAACGACAACATTCTTTTTTTTGCATGAATTTGGCCAGCAAAGACCTGGATTCTTGTCCAACCTATCATTAGAACAAATGGTAAATGTTAAACTTGATGTGCTTGGTATGAAAGAAACATTGGAATCTTAAATGAAAATGTGAAATTTAATATAACACAGATGATTCAAGATTCCCCATGACTTGAATTTTTATGTGTAGTAATTGAAACTTTTGATGACAGTTGGGGTGTCTGTGAGATTACATGAATCGAACTTTTTATGTCATTTGAAACCATTTTATCTATATGTTAGTTTGTTTAATACTTCCAACAAAAACTCATTTTAGATTACTGGTAAATGTACATTTTCCCCTAGTTCACTTTTTCAAGTTAATATTAGGAGTATCCATTTTACATGGCAGGCCAGTATGTCTAGTCAAACACAAGAAATCAAAACAGAGTTGCTATGCCAAAATGCCCCATTGATGAAGCAGCAAACACATTTCTATTTAACGAATAATATCCTTCAGTCTCAACAAAACTATTTGCATAGAGTTCACAGATAGAAGAAAAAGAAAAATTGAAGTCATGAATTTGGTAACTGACCTCAAAGACAGGTCTCCTTTACGAGATCTTTCAACGAGGACTGGTGGAACTGAACCTCTGAGATTATTCCCTGATAAGTTCCTGCAACGACATCTAGATTTCAGTCACCATCATTTTTGGTTAAACAAAGAAACCCATTTGCTATGGATTAAATCTAACAGCTTACAGGGTCTTCAAGAAATGCAATCCAGTTAGAAAATCGGGCACCGGTCCATTTAAGCTATTGTTAGACAAGTCTCTGCAAGAAAAAAGTCACTTCATTGATACTAATAATACTAATTGAACAGAATTATTAGGTATTTCAGAAATGTTCCCATTTTGATTCCTTGCAAGATGACATATAATTGCAGGCAGAGGAAAAACGGAGTATGTTCTGCATACAATAGTCCTGATTAGTTTTCGAGAAACCAATTTTGCTTAGTGGCATTCTTAATGACTTACAAGTGTTCCAACGATTTGAGATAAGCGAATGAAAGATCTATCTTCCCAGTCAATTGGCTTGATGAGAGATCCCTGCATGCCAGTCAGGTAACTCATATCAAGTTTTTTTTTCTTTATAAATTGTCACGTATGAATTAAAAAAAGTCCTAACTTGTATTAAGTTCATGCAAACTCACAATGATGTGATCTTAGGGGGATTATAAACATCGTCGCTGCAGTTCAGCCCAACCCACAGGAACTGTGTCGGAACACATGGATCTCCTTGCCAGTTTCTCTTCAATTTATACACCGACTTTATGTTCTTGATAGCATTAACTAGTATTTTCAGAGAAAAGGAAAAAAAAAAAAGCAAAATAAGAACAACAAAACAGAACTTTATACAGTTGCAAGATACACAATTTGGAATTAGAATTTTTGAATCTAAATGAGTAGCAGTTGAATTATACTGGAAACAAGCTACATGTGCATTAAAATGTCTAGATTTGTAAACTCATGCACAACCATCTGATCAGACACAAATCCCCCAAAAGACAAGGGTTATTGAACCTTAGCAATACCCATACAAACCAAAAAATGCATTTGATTAGCAACGAGACCCACTTGGTTATGCTTTGAATCCAGTTCTAGATGTCGGGCATAAACTCTCAAGAAACCAAACTAGAACTAATAAAATTGATCCTAGCATTAAAGTAAAGAACTTCAACACAGAAATAAGCATACCATCATCTTGGTCAGTTGGTGATTGTTTGAATTCTTTCACCAAGTAAAATTCGGCAGCATTAAGAATGGGAGGATGTATGGATCCCTCGACCATAGAAATTGTCAAAGACATGGCACCTGTGTTGCCTAAGGAATCCAAATGCGTCACAGTCAATGGTTCTAGGTACTCAAGAAGAGTGTAAGCCCCATTCACTAAGTCATCATTTATTGAGATACTGAATTTTCTCGGCTCCCAAGGTGCGAGTCTCTCAACCTCAGCAAAGTGCAGGCACACATAAAACTTTTGATTGGCATTACCTGGTGTCCAAGAGAGTTCTATTTCACCACTATTTATAGGTTTTACTGCAGTGCTCATGGCAGCCTTTGGAGGTCTGTATATATCGTTGCTTAAGCTATCATTTATGAATGCTGCATGGATTGGTTCCCACGCAGGAAAAATAAATGGCTCCCAGATGCGATCATATTCGTCCTTTGGGTATCTGGGAGGAATGACACGATTTGTTTAAGCATAAGGAAATAAGGAATTATGTTGATAAACAAAATTAAGGTGGGAAAGAAAACAAGTGAAAGTTATTCATTTAGCAACACAAGAATTTAAATAATAGGTTGAGGAAATAACAATATCAGAATGTGCTTCACCTGACTATCTCATTTGTTTCTGAACCAAAATCAAAACGGTTATAAAGCAATAACGATTCAGAGGGCTTTGTCTCATACATGGAATTATTCAACTTCCTTAGCTCTAATGCTGATATGAAAGGTGTTCCAGATCCAATATTCACGAGACAAACATCAATGTAATCTGTCGAGGGAACATGTATGATCTCCGTGAAGGCAAACTCGGATATGCTGTTGAATTTCACCAAGGCCCATTCTTCGACACCCAGATATAGTTTAAATTCTGGGGCTTCATATTTGGAATCATAATTCCCATAGAAAAAGGAAGCCCTGATCAAATAATTATTATATTTGCCCTCTTCGAGGACAAAGTTGTAACAACTCTTGTTTCCTTCAGGGAAGCTTCTGACATTCCAGAGTTGCTTTGGACGAGATTGTGACATGAACTCGGAAGCAATAACCA
>BRYE01000023.1:20115448-20122948 GCA_030159115.1 Actinidia arguta var. hypoleuca
ACTAGCTTACCTTTAGGGCTCTAATTTGTTCTCACTACAACTACTTTATTACCAATTTACCCTCATCTTCTTCCTTCCCACGCCCTAACCCGAGCCACCCACCACCATAGTAATTGAATTGCAAAACATAAACTAAAAAATAAACTAATGAATGAATGAATGAAACAGAGATTTAGGATTGGAAGTAAAATGGACCCAGTGAATTGGAATTACCATCTTGAAATCGAATGCAAGTTTGGAATTGCGAAGCCCATAGCTAGTTTTAGACAGAGAGCTCCGAATCTGGAGCCCTGAGAGAGAGAAAATGTCGATGGGAAACAAGAACACCCTGCTTAAACTCGAATAGGTTCGGTGTCGTTTGGCGTTGGCAAGCACCCAGGATTCCATAGAAGAAAACCGAAATTATCAATGTTTGTGCGCGTAATATATAGAACTCCACATGCGAGGCGTGTTCTTGCTGTAGGATTCTACGAGTGGCGGAGAGAGAAATCATTTTTTAGTTAATTTTTTTTAAATTATGTAAAATGTTTTACACTCATGAGAAACGAAAAAATATAAAAAAATTTAATCAAACGACAGAAAAAAAAAAAAAAATTCAAACTGGGCCTAATTGAAATCTCAAAAAAAAATTTTTGCTCGAGTGCTAATTTCTGGCGGAGATTCCCTTTGTTTTTTTGGTCTCACCAACAAACAATAATTGAAAAGAAAATTTTTGGCAAAATTCTTTTTATATGACAACTTTTTTTTGTATATAACTCGGTATTCAAGCTACTGAACCAATTAATCTGAAAGACAAATCCCATCATTTACAAACAAGAGACCAATTTACAATCGAAAAAAAGCACCGTATGAACTAACTCAACACAAAAATTGATAGCAAACCAAAAGTCCTCGAGGGAAATAGTCGCTTTCATAACAAATTGACCATTTCCTCACTTGCATTGCTGGTTAATGTGAGCAGTTTAGAACTGCATCCTTTTTACATCAGGATAAAGCTTAATAGGGCCATCAAGTGTGTATGAAGATGGGAAGAGATTCAGAATGCATTTCCTAGCATCCTCCCTCTAAGAATGGCTTCTGCTTTCTCACCTGCTTGAATGGTCCAATGATGAACACCTACATAAAGATGCACAAATTGGTATTCACTATTCATACCAATATAAGCAGAAGAAGAATATTATATTGGAAGCTCTTGGAATGTTATCAGATGGGACGAGCACATGAGATAATTCAGCCCCTCCTCGGTTGGATACTATCGATATCACGAGTGAGGAGAGGGTAAAAAAAATCCTTCTTTCTACCATCACTCGATAACCATACGCATGCACATGCATTCACGGAGAGAGGGGGGAAACCGTATACTCTAAATTGATTATAAAATAGCAGGAGTTGATAAGCATCAAAGTGTTGCTTCTAAAAAATCATTTTTTCTAACTTTTTTAAATTGTTTTAGATCAATAAGCAGAAGTTGTAGTGAATATTCTGGCACAACTTTTAATATAAAAAAAAAATAATAATGGTAATAAACACCCCAACTAATTTCAATGAATTTCACAAATCTTATCAGGTGGCTCCTTTGCTTCTCCAATTACAATTTTCAGCAATTTCGAATGTAGTTCAAGCCATGACCAAGAGGAGGCAATGGGAGAGAGAGAGTTACTTGCAAGAGTCTTTGATTTACAATATTGAAGATCTATTTCTACCGATGATGCATCCCATTTTTCCGGGAGGGACATCGAGCACCAACAGGATCTCCTCCCAGGGCCGGCTCTGAGATTTTAAGGGTCTCAATCGAAATTCAGAGATGAAACCCTCTATTCAGTGGTAGTCTCTAAATTTTTCTTTTGGTACTACCAGTAGTCTAAAAACTACTACCGGTAGTGATAAGTCTGCAAAAAAAATAAAATTCTGTTGGGGCCCAAAAATTGAGTTTTTGAGGAGGGCCTAAAGCCTGAGCTGAATTGGCTTCATTCCAGGCCGGCTCTGTCTCCTCCTCTTGGCCATTTCCTTCTACAATGAGTGAATCTAATAGGACAAGCCAAATCTCAGCATTTGATACATGAATGGGCTAATCTCCTTAACTTATTAAACAATTCATGAACAGATCAGCAAATCATTGTCATATTCCACAGGAATGTGGGGGTGGGTGGGTGGAGGGGTAAATAAATGATTTCTCTCTCGTGCTTTCTAGCTCCTATACGTGAACCAAGTGCAACTGCAAATTATAAAGGCAGGCCACTCATTCTTTATATATGCCATGAAGACCAAAAGATGTCTTTACGTCAAATGAAAGAAATTAATTTGGCATTAGTAAAAGTAATTAAAGAAATTAATTGAACGAGAGCATACTTCCAATTTTCAAACCAAATGAAAATTAATTCGTAAACGTGACTCTTCCACCTCCTCAAAAATGGAAGAAAATTTGCTTGTCGTGTTCCGAATTCGGTATTCCGAAAAAGTCAAGATTCACCAGTTTCATTTAGCTCAGCAGCGTCTACCAGGATTGAGTCATGCCAGCCAAAGATAGCATGCTTGGTGCCCTGGCCTTGAGCTTCGGCTAAGGAGGAGTGAAGGACAATTCAACTCTTAGACCGATCGTGGCTCCCCTTTGGCTTGGCCATGGATTTTTCCCCCGAAACAGCCAGTTTCCATAAGGATCTCTCGTGCAGTTTCTCCATCATGTTGTGGTAAATAAAAGGAAGAAAGCAGACATCATCTGCAGCTGCATGGACCATCTGTTCAGTTAAGTATTACCAATTTTATTCTAATCTTTAAATAAACACAAATGTGTCTACGGAGCATATGCCAATCCAATCAATATGAGTTACTCCCGGTTTTCAGTCAAGCGCAAAGGCATAAACGCGCCACTCAACTTTTTATTTGATCAACTATTACCTTTTCAAAAAGCACTGAGTACAAGATTCATCTCCCTCACAAACTGAACAATATGCTTAAATTGAATGAAGTTAGAACTTACCCAAAAAAATGAATGATGCAAAGATATATTATGTTTCCGTCTGAAGGAGAGGTAGGGAAGAAGGAAGAGATACAAGCGAAGTCAATTTTATAAGCTTCCAAATCAAAAAAAAAGACAAATTAAAATATGAATAGTCATAATCAGCAGAACGGCAAAGAAATGAAATCAAAATATTAGTATTTCATAAGTCATTAATGACATAATTGAAACCAGGACCTTGGAACAAAAGGAAAGAAAGCCATGTGGACAACACTCGAACAGTAATCATACTGAATTCTCTGTCAGCAACAAAATCAACAGCCTCACATCAACAACAACAACAACAACCAGAAAAAAAAAGGCACCAACCATTAATCGAGAAGCAAAAACTGTACTAAGGGTATCTCCAGTCCTTTCACCAAAGAGAGATCAAATTGAGGGGGAACCTAATTTTTCATCAAATCGAGTCAGAGATGAGTTTTTTCATCAAATTCGGTGAAAGAAGCTTTGGGGAATAAGCATGGGCTTTTTCGAAAAGATTTGATGAAATGTTTAAAAGAGTAAGGACTTGAGAATTCACATATGTTATAAAAAATGGTTAAACTGGGGATTTGGGATGGGTTTGGAATTCTTTTAAAAGATTTGATGAAACCCATTGGACTGTTCCACACCAAACCAAGCTTTTAACCAAATTTTAACTCAATTTTGACAAAATAAGAGTGTAAGGATTGGAGATAGAAGCGGGTTATGACAACCCAGAAACGCAAATCACAAACAAAATCAAAACCCACATTGAGAAACGTGCAATCATCAAACCCCCAATAACAAAATGGCCAACATAATCCCAATTAAACCAAAAACCATGATGAAAAACAAAGAATTATCAAAATCCAGTTCGCAAATTAAACAAAAATCGAAATTCACCTGAGGCAGAAGGGAGAGGAATGTACGTATGATAGGTAGGAGTAGCAAACGCCATTTGATCAAAAACCCTTTCCTACAATTAACAATAGTATTATTTTTCTGCAACATTGTTGGTGCATAAAGCAATTACTCTCTCTCTCACTCTCACACACACACACACACACACACACACACACACACAACAACAACAAAAAAAAAATTACAGGAGCATCTTGACACTACTAAAGTCTCCATTCACGCGCAACTAAAGAGCGTGAGACACCTTCCTCTATTTTCTTATGTTCTTTCACACGAAAAATAGAAATTAAATGAAGGCAATTGATGCGAGAAAAGAAAATGGACTCTACACCAAAGTTCTCTGCCCCTTAAAGTTTTCCCCAATTATCACTTTGGACCTTAAAGAATGGTTGTCCTCAATTCAGTACCTAATTACTCCAACTCTACGGTCTACACCCTTAAAAGTTTTCTGCCCCCCTTAAAGTTTTTCCCAATTACCACTTTGGACCTGAAAGAAAGTTTGTCCTCAATTCTGTTGACTGAGTTATTTGGACCGAGTTTACCACGTGGCTTCATTTTTAACACCACCAGAGCCAAGGATAAGTAGTAAAAATTGTCATTCTTATTATTTTAAAAAATTATATTACTGTACGGTTAAAATATACATACTCACCACCTCTAAATTTTTTAGAAATAAATTAAATAATAATCCTTCCATATTAATTAATTAAATTTTTTTGCTATAATTAAACAAACTTGGATAGAAATTTTCATGTCGATTCTTTCAAATATGCTTTTACTAACATGAAAGTGTCAGGTATAAGCCAAGATACCTCACTTTATTAAATAGATTTAGTTAAATTTACTATTATTTGTGTATGTGTAATGATATGAAGGTGGGTAACTTTTTTTTAAAAACAAAACAATATTAACAAAATCCAATCTATTCTCCTATCAAATTTTATTATGAAAAATAAATTTCCTGTAACTCTCATAAATGTTTTGTTTTTAGAAAAATCAGGGATTTTAGAAATATTATATTTAATATAAGTGCTGAGATGGAGCTATTTTTTGGGGAAATCAAATATCGCAATTCACATGTAGAATTGCAAAACATATTAGTCGGTGCTACCTCAGGTACCAGGCGTGGGTCAAATGCAAGTCACTGCGTGAAGTACAACTATTTTTGCATGAGGTTCAACAAAGCCTTGCATGTGAATGTCGATCTCTCATCCATTCTCTCCACGCGCCTAGGAAGGAGTTTTTTGGTCAATTGCATTTTGTCCACCTAAACTATTATTCAGTGTCACTTAATCCCCTAAACTAAAAATCCAGTCAATTTTCCCCCTTAAACTGTTGAAAGTTGTCACTTTTGTACTTCTGTTAGTCATTCTCTAAACACAAAATGTTAAATTGTTATGTGAGCAACTCATGACAAGAAAAAAAAATCCTAAAATAACCTCTCTTTTTTTGTCATCGTGCCCTTCAATATCGTCGTTTTCTCCTATCTTGGATGCCAATTTTTTGGAGATTCAAAACTCATCAATTATAAGATTCGAGAACAAAAGAAGATGATGAGGTTATACGAGAGGTCTCAATGACAAAGATTATGGTGGCATGGAAAGGGAAGGAGTAGAGTGTAGTAGGTTTATAGACGATGGTGGTGAACCAGCGGTGGTGTAGAGAAAGGGAGAGATAGAATTAGAAAAATCTTTTTGTGATGATTTGATTTTGATATTTTAAACTTCAAAAGATTTAAAAAGATTACATAATTATCTGGTATATATGTATAAATAGATTTTTATAAATATTTTTTATATGAATAAATTATTTTATATTATATATATAATACTAATAATACACCAATAAACATAACATGTGCCAAACTTATACTAGGGTTTGGATGTATCACATATAGATTTCTAAACTTGATACCTCTGTTTAATTAACCCTTAATTTTAAGGACCATAATAATCACAATGGATTTTGAAACGTAACTAATACCCTTTTTTATGTATTGATGATTCTGAAGGTTTATCTTCAATCACTACAATGATTATTCATGAAAAAATCAAGTTGTTTATTATGGGTGGAGTCATTATTGTCAAGATAACAATTATAGTTTTCATAATAAAATTACTCATTTTATTTATTAATTGCGTGACTATTAATCTACAAAATGTAAATTTTTATATGAATCATATTCTCGTTATATTGTACTATAAAATAAATGATCAAAATTATTAAAGTTTATCTCATAAATAAGTGGGCCCTGCTCTAATTAAGATTTTTTTAAAAATTCTAATTAGAGTGGGTCCCACTTGTTTGTGAGATACCATTTTGAATGTGTCTGATACATACCTATTTTTGAATGTGTACTTATCATTTTTCATAAATAAATACTTTTGACCATGAATCATTATAAATAAATAAAAAAATCAATTTATCCTAAACCGACAACTTTAAACATACCACTCATCCAGCCTCCATAGTATTCAAATTTGTTTCACCACCGCCATCCGATGCAACCCAAATTTGAGATAAACTAAATTCTGATGGCTCCGTCGTAGGGTTCCACACGCTAATTGTGGCATGAGCCCCATAGTACGCACCACCGCGTTCATTAACTACGGCATACTTAAACAAAATAACAAATTAAATTAAAAAGTGAATCTTATTAAATTTGATTACCAATTTGAATTAATAGATTCTTGTCCAAATAAAAATCACACCCCGTGACCATTTTGTATAACATAACTTTGATTAAGTTGTCTCTGACACACGTGAAATGGCAAAGATTGACGATGAAGATCGTTAATTCGAATCCTTCTAATAGGAATTGTTTCTTTTGGGCACTCTTCATTTTTATGCCAATCTTGAATAAGCTCGGGTTGAGAATCATCGATTTTCGTTCCAATCGGGTATGAGCTAGGCTCATCTTAAGGAAAAATAAAATTAGGAAGTCATTCTCTTCCTAAAATGGAAAGCTAAAATTTTTCACTAATTAGTTTAAATTTTGGTAATTGTTCAAATTCATTAGTTTTTTTATTCAAAACCTGTAGGTCCTTGATAAGTGGATCATCAAATGCAGTTTGTTTGTAAATATCAACGCAATCAATTACATCACCATCATCGCTCTGAAAAAAAAATTTAGTAAATTACAAAGAAAAGACAATTAATCACCTAAAAAAGTAATAATAATAAATTACAGAGAAGAGAGAGAGAGAGAGAGAGAGAGACTTCTATGGTCTTTTCCTTTATGCTTCAAGTCTGAATTCTTTTGCAACACAACATTCCTTCCTTATTATGAGCCATCACATTATTGTTTTTCTTTTCTTTTCTTTTCCAATGTTTCTTAGACAAATTTGAGCTTATATGCACACCCAAACGATTCTGAGAGTAATTACTGAATATATCACAAATCTAGGTAGATTGTAAGAAGGCTAATGAAGGAAAGAGAAGTTAATTACAAGTACAAAAATCTTGACAATAATTAAGAATAAAGAATAAAAGTTTCCTTATTTGACTGGTATAAATTAAGTTATTTCATAATGGAATTGCCTAATTCAAATTGATTTCTCTGAATTGAATCGAATCCCCAATCGCAAAGATACAGTCTTAAT